>BLFK01000113.1:3435908-3477160 GCA_014634185.1 Astreopora myriophthalma | reverse complement strand
GCATTATAAACTACTTTCAACGTTTGAATTCTTCACAATAACAGTGAACTGTGGGTTAAATCGTACCAAATCAACTGAGTTGTTGCTTACCGACACAGCTTTTTTATGAGCGTCTGAGCGTTCTTGAGGACCTTGCGAGGAAATTCGATCATATCAATACCCTTGAGAATGATGTTGTAGGTCTTCATCGGGTCTGACCCAGTGAAGGGTGGGCTAAGAACAAAACAGTCATCTGTTAGCTGTAACAGCAACAAGAGTCTTTCAGGCGATTTCCCGCCATGCGCGCTATTAAGCCCCGGCTAAATGATCAAACATTTTCCTCTAACATGGTGTTGGATGGACATGTTTGACGGTTAAGCCGCCTGTCTCGACATATGTTTGACCATTACACATTTTACGTTGCGAATAAATGTTTGATCGTGTAACCGGGGCTTTACGCTAATTAAAACGGGTCATCAGCTTTTCCTCTTTTGCTCTCAAGAGATTTTTTCGCGTTAAATGTAACAGGAATTCACAACGGCAACAAGTGATGGTCAAAAGTCAACAGATCTATTGCGGAAACTATACGCCTTATTCCAAAAAGCCCGCCATTTTAACATTCTTTTTTTTATTCTTTTTTTTTAAATTCAAATTAGCCCTTTTGGCCTCGTTCTTAAGCCCAAAATTCAAAAGAATATTTTACCTTGAACGAGGCGAAAAGGGATTAAAAACAAAAGAATGTTAAAACGGCGGCCATTTTGGAATAAGACGTATACCTACCTTCCGGTAAGAAGTTCAAACATAAGAATTCCTAAAGACCAATAATCTGCTGAAAGGTCGTGACCCTAAAGAGTGGAAACAGAAAAAATAAATAATAAATAAAGAAAGAAAAAGAAAAAAACAGTGGTGACACCGCTACTTCTATACACTCATTTAAGCCGGCGAGTTACAAACCTAAGGGTGTCATTCTCCCACCCTCAGTACTATAAACTCCCCCACCCCACCCCCTCGATCTTCCCACTCTCTGTACATGCTTACCTTGTTGAGGATGATTTCAGGCGCGACATACTCTGGAGTTCCACAGAATGTCCACGTTTTCCTTCCTGATCCTATTTTCTTTGCAAAACCAAAGTCCACCTAGAAATGACGACAGCAAAGCCATTTCTCACGTGGAAATTTTTTTCAAGGAAAACAAAACAAAAACATACGGTACAGGTAAAGTTTGATTTCAGAAGGCCCGTTCCTATGTGCTACTCACTAATTTGCAGTAACCTTTGGAATCCAGGAGTAAGTTCTCAGGCTATAAAAGAAAGAATTTCAGGTTATCAGTAACAAACTTGCACCAAGGGGTTGCAAATGGTAGAAAGAGCATTTACAGGAGGGAGCTACGGCAGGGAATGGAAGAGAAGTAGAATGTACCTACCTTTAAATCTCTGTACACGATGCCTCTTTCGTGAAGGTAAGTGAAAGCCTCTATAACACAACCTACATAAAAACGTGTTGTACCATCGTCAAATGATCCCCTAAAACAAAAGAATTCAGGACAATGATTACGATCCTTAAAACTGGAGTTATGTAGTTACATGGGGAGTAGATTGTTATCAAAAAAACAGTCACGCCATGCGAACGTGAATGCGTGACCATCAACGATTTCGTTGCCGGTAAAAAGATCAACATAATTTTCTCTTATTCAGACTAATTTTTAAATGTATCCATTTTCTCTTGATCTGTTTATCTATCCTTTATCACAAATCGATCTGTATACAGTGAGAAAGCAAACTAGACCGCTACTGGGCCGTTCACACTATGGGCGAGGCTTGTCTTAGATGTATCTATTTTGGTCTCGGTGTACGATTCACGATTGCCTCACCTGTCTCTGAGAATCGTCCAAAGTTCACCGCCTAGACAAGCTTCCAGAAGCATGAAGAGATATTTATTATTGGTAAACGTTTTATATAACCTGCAGAAGAAAAAAGGTTTAGTGGAGAAAGATCTGGAGAAGGAGGAGGGAGGGGAGGGGGGGACGCCGTTACGACCTTCCCTTAACCACTGAGCAGTTGCCTTCGGGTTTTAAAACACGCTGATAGGGTTCGTACAACCGTAAAGGGTACTTTATTTAAAATCCTTCTGAGCATGCTCACTTTTATCGTGGTTGTAAAAGCAAAATGAGGGAGGAACTAGCCATGATCGTGACTCATTCGTAGTGCTCTCGTGTGGTCGTGCCATCATGTAATTGGTTTACAATAGTCGGAGATTCTCCGGGGATAAAAACTTTGAGCACGTTTCGGGCGTAAAAACTGTGATGTTACACTAGCTTTATTCTTCGCAAAACTCCTTTCAAATACAGAAAAGACAAAATGACCTTGCTCTTCCAAGCGAGCGACTTCAAAAGTATTTGAAGTATCTTTGTAAGCGCCATGTGGCATCAACTCATCAGGAACCTTTGTCCAGGTAACCTAAGATTAAATTACATAAGCTTTTAAGCTTAATATACATTCTACTCAACACTCACCTTACGATAAAAAGACTGCTGGCCTCCATCATGATCCTCTTTTCATTCATGATGTGCTCCTGTTGTCTTGTTTCAACAATGTGATGTTTCTTCAGAGTTTTCATGGCAAACGTTCGTTTGTCATTTGCTAGTTGAACCTGGGAAAACAGTTAGTCTTGAAGTTAATATAATATTTCATGTTTGCCTTCTACAGTCTGAACACTGGATTAAATCGGAAGCAAAAGCTAACAACTTTGCCTAATTGTCAAAGTTCTTCTATATTTTGAAAGTTAGACAGGGGCACGCTCCTGGAGCACACTTCCCCCGTGTGTACCAACAATTTCATGGGCAAATTGTGTGTTCTGGACATGCGCCTCCTTAATTTAGCTCAAGTTAACCTATGTTTTCTCCTTGTTATGTTATGTTATGTTTTCTCCTTGTTATTTAAAATAACATAGAAGGTGAACTGCGTTTTCGAAGTCCCCCCTTATTTGTGTCTTCTAAAAGGAAACACTTCTTATCACTTGGTTCTCCCTGTCACAAGATACATCGCCTTCTCCATGCATGCTTTTTGGTATTCCATGTACGTGCATTGAGAATGGTGAACAGCAGTTTGAACCCAAAGAAGTAAATTCCTTCGATAAAATTATGTCAACTCAACATCTTACCAATTCTACACGTCCAAAACCTCCTACACCTAATGTCTTTATGATTGAAAGATCCCTTAGATTCACTTTGGCAAATTCATCCTGCTCTGCTTTTGAGCGACTGAAATGAAATAACTAGGCTTAGCATAACACACAATAAAAACACATATCTGCCGTATATGATTTCATAACAACGAACGCAAGTTAAATAAATCTTTTGTAAAGTTAAAATGTCAAACAGTCGAAGCATGATTTGCTAACACTTGTTGATGGTGCATGACCAAAATATTAAGAGATACAGTATAAAAACAAGAGATAGCTAACATCACTGGGATGTACACTAATGATGGGTTGTCATGAGAAGAAGCTGAAAGGGGATGCACATTGTACATCTGCCACCGGTTAAGGTTTTGAAGGGATTTTGTCAACAGGTAGCTAAGTTTTGACCCATACTGTTACACAGCATAACATCCACATGGGCCTCCCTTCGGTTATCAAGTAAATGCAGGGTTGTCAAAAACATGTGCTGTGGACTGGCAATATCAAATGCTACAGTCTACTTTATAGTTTCGCCAGACATAATTTGCCTGTAAAAAGAAGAAACATGGGGCCTCCTACACCCAGTGCCATCTACTTTCTTACATTCTACTTCTACTTGAAATCGTTTTGACAACCCTGTAATTGTGGAGCTGGTCATGATCAGTGTAATACTAACAGGAATACATGAACATGCTGTGCAGAAGTTTCACCTCTTTGGAAAGTCGACTTCATTGTCCAAAGAGACCAGTAAAGGTCAATGTATAATTTAACTGTTTGTTATGCTCATGATACAACTTTGCGTTAGAAAGTTTAACTCTAATAATATTCATCTCCTAAAGAATTCCCAAAATAGTCCCATTAACAGAAGAATTCTCCATTCTCATAGCGTCGCACCTGCATTGCAGGGTCACAGGTTCAAACCCTGTTGAAGCCCTGAGTTTTTTCAGGCTCCTCAACACAATTGCTGAAATTGCGGCCACAACTGCAAGGATCATGGCTTCGCTTGATTTCATATCCGCAGTTTAGTATATGATTCATTTCATATATCATTTCATCCATTCAAAGTTTTTCAAACCATGGGAAATACACACTGAATGACAGGCAAACCTGAGCTGTAACATTTCATTTTTCTTTTCAAAAGTTATAACTTCATGTCAACAACAACAACAACAAAACTCAAATCCCTACAGTTAGTGCACTTGAACTTCAAAAATGTAAGGTCACTTAAAGTCAAGTTTCGTTTCTGTTAAGTCACCACTACTATTTTTTAACATCAAATGCACAATACTTAGTTTAATACTTTTCATTATAAATATAAAGTGCTCATAAACTCTTGGTGTTAATTTTGTTAAAGTTGGGTTTTGCTTTTGTTGGATTTTTACTTAAAATTAGACAATAGTATAAATTTTTTCAAAATAAATGGTTATGGTGCCAGTGTAAAGTTGTATGTTCAAAAACACTTTTTTTTTTTATCCAAATGTTACTAAGGTAACAAAAAAAGACAAAGGTTATCAGTGTTCAAAACATGCTATGCTGAGCACTCTTTTTTGGTAATAGTAACATTATTATTATTAGCATTAATTATCAGTTCAATTACAGTTAATACATATGTACCAACCTTTCCAATTCTTGTATCTGTCTACTTGGTTAAAGGGTTAAGAGCAGGAAATAAAATGTAAGTCTTCGGGCAAAAATAAACACTTCAACTAGGAAAGAAACAAACCTGATGTATTAAGTGATCTTAAATATTAGCCTATCAGCTATTAACATGCACATGTAACAGGAATTAATATGATTTTGTTAATTTTGTGCTATGTGAATTGCAGCAAATGTTAATCAAACTTTTAAACTTTCAAGTTTAACTGTGCAATTATTTGTTACTTTAAAACAAGAGAAATGAATTTAATCTGGGACCATTTAAGGTCAGCGGTCAGCTTTTATCAACCACATTGTGTCTAAATCAAATGAACCACAATCATTCAAGGCACATTCGAAGATGTCCAGTGTTAAGGGGAGGGGAGAGGGTCCCCTATACATTTTACGTGAAGTGTAGTCAAGGCAAACCACACGTCATGTAAAACATATTCATTATCTATGACTAAAAGATCTCTTCATGTGCACAAGAACAACTTTTTTTAATTAACCAAAGAACAAAGAGCATCAATTCAATGTTATTCATGAACCATCTTGTTTTAACAAATGACAGTGATTATGGGACAATTAAGCATGCATTTATAGAGCAGGATACGCAAAAAATTCTACAGTAAAGCTTCTCAACTTAAACTTTGGAACCATGGACACCAGGCCACAGTTGGTAACCTGTTGTTACTGTTATACAACAGTGTTTGCAAGGACTGCACAAGCAGTTAGACCTGTTGGATGGAACTTTCTTCTGTTTATCACACAAGATCTCACAGATGTGAAAACAAAAACATTTTGCAAATTACTTACTAAAAGGGCCTAATATTTTTTCTGATTGGATTTCCCAAAGGGGTAAAGGAGACCCTCTAAAGAAGTTTAAGCTCCATCCACCTTCATCACAGATGGCCATTTTGAGTTCCCCCCAAAAAACTCATTCTCAAGCTTAATCAAGCCAAGGCTTGGGTACAAGTTTTATTATTCCTGGCCAACATGGCGGCTGCGTGATAGAAGTGTGTTGAAATAAAAACGTTCTTTATTTTATTTAAATTATTTTTTTGCAGAAATATTTTTTTAAAAAGTGAATAAACTGACTAGGGTTAATACACCATAAAGTTAGGTAACAGAACTGTCTTCACCTGTACATAACCTGCAAACCCCACATTCAAAATGGAAATGGACTTTAATTACCTTGCAGTCTGATGAGGTTCCACTCCTCGTTCTTTGTCACTGTATTTGTCTGTCTTCATGTCTTCTAAACTACCAATATATGCTTCAAAAGCTCTACAAGAATTTAAAATAAAAAGACAAGTGAGAAGTCAAATATATTGTATCTGAGTTAAGAACCACGCAAAAATTTCTTTAACATTTCAAGCATACATACAAATAATTACTTACTCTCTATCTAACACTAAACAATGGACACCACCTGAAGCAGCTATGCAATTTGCTGTCCGCAGGTCCTCTCTGTAAAAAAGTGCAATACTGTTATTAAATGAAAATTCCACAGAGTGACACACATTTCTACATTTTGGCCATTATTTCAAGCTTTTACAGTTCTCTTCTTTATACAACTAAGATCTGAACTCAACATTAGAGATTGCAATAAACCAGGACAAATTCAGCTCTCATGACAAATGATGATGACGACTTGCGTCACAGAGTGGTCTTTGATTGACTGTAGTAAAACCAAAGTTATTACAGCGCCAGTCATGTGCAGAAGGAAGTGAAACTTTATTTCTGCTGCAAAACGAAGTAATTTGGCACTGGCTTTTACTACCCAATCAGAATGCACAGCAAGTCAAGACAGTGGCACTGGAAAACGAGAGTGACTAAATATTATTGCTTTAGTTTTAGTTTTGCATCAGATTGGTTAAAAAGTGCATGCAAGTTTTTCTATTTTATTCAATCACAGAGCAAACCAAAGCAATCACATAATTACATGTAATTTTGACACTTGATTGAAAAGTGCTCTGTTACTGTCATTGCAACATACTTGACCTTAAAGGTGCTTGCAAATATTACAGCCAAATTGTTAAGTGCGGTATCCAGTTGGTTTGTATGACATACCCCTTAAGTGCTTTCTCGCCAAAGAAGTCTCCTTTGCCCAGGGTACGGACGAACACAGGTTCAGCATGTACTGAAGGCCTCTGAGTGACATTGACCTTAAGAAATGGAAAAGCAAGACACTTTCATTTTCAAATTTCCAACAAGAGGAAACCAGAACATCACACCCTTTTTCTGCTCTTGCGCCCTCTAAACTACTGACAGAGCAGCAAGGTGTAAACACACAACATAAAAGCCTGATCTGATTCGCATGTTCGGCCTTCAAAGACTGTGTAACATTTGACAAGTTTGAAGGACTTTTGACAACAAGATAAAAAAAATTATGGTGAGATGGGATACGGAAGACGTTGTTGATCAAATTGACCTGACCTGTTACAATATGCTTTTAGTTTTTATAAAAGTGGTGTAAAAGGTCGCTTAATAAGCTGTCAAACTTTGAATGTCTGAGGTCCAAAGTCGTGCCACATGGAAAGCCAATCAGATCATGTTTTTATGTAATGTGCAGCCAATGCTATGATTACTGGATGAATAGGATGCCAGTCAAAGAAATGATTCATTTGTGACATTCCAAAAAGAGACCAGCTTTCAAAGCACATGTAACTTCCACTATTCTAACATACTTTAGTACTGTGAAACCTTCTTAAAGATTTCCACTAATTCACAAATTGTGCTACATTGTTAATAAGGTGCCACATAAAACTTAAGCGACTTTCCTATAAAATTTGCACTTTTATTCACCTCTACCTAGGTCACTAGGTCACACAATTATGACTTCAAAGCTTAAACAACAACAAAAAACAAAAACAAAAAAATGGATTGACTTACAGCTCCCTTCTTGATGATGAAAAAAGTGTCTCCTCTGGCACCTTGCCGGATAATATACTCTCCTTCATCATAGAATGCCTGGAGTCAAATTATACAACTTAAAATACAACTTACTGTTTTGTAATCATTAAGCAAGTTGTCTCTATACTGCATATAGTTTCTTTACTCACTCTCATTAATTCAAGATTTTACTGTTCAGTCTTTACCTCTTCAATGCAATCAGCTACTTTGGATAGTATTTCTTCCCGCAAAATTTTTAGCAGTGGCACACTGAAAGGTGAAAACAAAAAACCCAGAGTTTGTCAATAATCACAGGGTTTTTTTTTTTCAATCCAGGATTCTCTAGACCTTCTTTAAATACCTAAGTTCTGTGCTTTAAAGCTAACCTGTGGTTGTCAAGGTAAAAAGGCTCTACGCACCGTGAAGCAAAACAAATGCCAACAATAAAAATTATCTTTGTTGCTACTCAGACATCCGCATGAGTGAGTGCTTTCTTTGTCAGTTCTGTATCCACCATTCTGTTTCTTTTCAGTGAAGAGCCCTGGGCAAAAACATCCTAATTGACTTTTGTGCAGTTGTAAGGTCATTTCGCAAAATCACGGCCGATTCCTATGGAATCAACTGCACTAAAATTACAAGGTGAACCTCCCCATGCTATATGCCAAAAATTAGGGCAATCCAATGAAAAGCCACAAATTTTTTTACCTATATTTTCATATTTTCTTGTTCTTGTTCCCCCACCCACCCCACCCCCACTTTTCCTAGGGCCCCAAAATTGTTTTTTCTTTTTCTTCGTTACTTTCTTCACATTACTTAGGAAAGGTAAGTCCACAACTTAATTTCCTTGCATCATGCAAAATTTGGCCGCAATTTCACAAGGTGACCAAATGCACTCTAAAAAAGTCAGTTAGGACATTTTTGTTCCAAGCCCTTCAATTTCTTACTCTCCCAAAACAAGCAGCCTTATTTCTACAAACTATTATGATTGTTAGTGATAATGCTATTCTTCAAGACCTTTCATGGTCGACTTTTAGCAACAACTATCCACGTATACTACTGTAAGTGCTAAACCAGGTACACGTGCATGTATAGTATTGATGTAATGAACCTCTTCAGGAAGTCAATGTGCTCCTTTTGTCGCATAATTCCTGTCTTCATCATGATCGTCTGGAATGTTTGCCTGTCAATGGCCCAGATCTTAACATCACTCTCAGCTGGGAAATAAAAAGAATGTGTTGAACTTAATATCTATAGAATCAAAAATGAAGGACAGTAATTGAGGAAATGCCTCTTCGAGTTTCAAAGTCTACACATTGGCATAGCTTAAGATTTTCACTTAAAGACTTTCAAGTGAACATAACAAAACACATTATAATTATTATTGGAGTAGCAATCAGGTGAAGTAACAACAACAGGGCATGGGGTTCTTTATGACGGTTCTAACTCCATCATAGGCCAGACCACCACACAGGGCTCCACCCCTACTCTTTGCCAAGAGTGTTAGGTTCTTAAATGTCCCCAAGAGTTTTCATGACCAACTGATGCCAGACAGGACCATGTGCAGATGTATTATAAGGACAGCCCCATCAACCCAATTATCCCAAGACCCTGAGTGTTGGTCCAGCCAAGGATTTGAACCCACAACCTTCCTCACAGTTAAGTCCGGAGCTCAACCAACCAAGCCAACCGGTCAGTCAATTCACGCTGTAGCTAGCTTACAACAGTAAGCATCAGTTAAATGTCCATAAATTTTTTTTTAAAACAATGGCCGAATTGATATCAGAAGACAGGAAACTCATCACAGACGGAATTCTGTCAGACAATACCGTCTGATATGAATTTAAGGACAGTAAACCGTTTCATGCAGTAAGACAGAAAAACAATACACTGAAAGGAGCCTAGGGTGATCAGGCCAGGTTGCGGTTATGTATAAGATGAAGTACTTCCTTGTTAACTAAAACAAGTATTTGAGGTAGTACTCCATGATTGTAAGTGCCAAGTACTGCAGCGCTTTTCCCGTGATACATACCAACAAGCACTGTAACAAGACCATGATAACAACAATGTTATAATGAAATCATTTCTACCTTTCACACTGGCTGTTCTTGGGCATTTGTACAAAATGGCAAGTTCTCCAAACACTCTTCCTGGTCCCATTTGTCCTAGAACTGCTCCCTCCTTCATCACCTTGACTTTACCCTCTGTCAGAAAAAGTCATAAAATAAAATTAATATCGGCACGCTTATACATTGTACAAGTATGAGAAAATGTTGCTGTTCAGGTTTTCTCAGAGGGACAAGAAAAAGTTTACAAATATAGAAACCTGAAAAAACAAACCACTTTGACCTTGGAATGAACAGGAAGATTTATGCTTTTGAGCAAGGCCAATGCCATGCAAGGCTTGAGGCCATGCATGTGAATAAAAGCAGAACTTTTTCTGTTGGGCTCTTCTGACTTAACAAATAAGGAAAACATTGAAATTTTCTCTTATGTTCAGCACTTTATAAGAGAGTCTATCCATTTTCTTTTTCTTTTTCTAGACATAACTAACTTAAAATTTTCTTTTTGGACCCATTGCGATTATCTATCCTGTGTCTGTGTTCATTTTTTATGGTGTAATTTTAGAGTTTAGATGTAAGCCCCCATGATGAGCTTATTTAGCTCTTGGGGCAAACATGTAAGTGAATATGTTTAAATAAAATCAATAAAAAAGAGCAGAACTCAAGGATTAACATTAAATGTATGTGTATGTGCCTCAGTCAAAATCTAAGGACTTTAAAAGGGTATAATAGTGAATTTCATGGAGTTTCAAGGCCTTGAAAATGGTTCTAAAAATTCAAGGGTTTTCATGGCAAATGAAAACCTGAACAAGGGTCTTAGAAGCACAAGTGCCGTTGGTAAACTAACAAGCGAAACAGCTCCCTTTGATCTAAAAGCAAAATCCTCAACCTTGTGTTTGAGTGCTGCCAGTTATTCACAAAACACATTTGGCTGAAAGCCAGCAACAAGCAACAGAAGCACCAAACAAAATGAAAGAAAAATATTTTACTGAAGTTGTTGGGGTTTTTTTACCAGTACCCTCAATACATTCATAAGCAAATGTTAAGAGCCACTACCAAAGACAAACATTGTCACAAAACACCAAACAACATCACAAGTACAACAGGTTGTGGTCTCCCATTTTTCTCAGGACCCAATGAGTGACAGCCTGAAGCACACCTGATTTTAAAAAGTCACAGATGATAATAAATAAATAAATAATAAGTAAATAAATAAAAGGGATTGGAGCACCCTCAACTTAAAAAAAAAAACATGCTTGCTCACTCAACCCCTGAAGGATTGCCCTTTTAATGTAAAATAAGGTAGAATACCTTCCAGAACATAAAGATCTGATCCTTGGTCCCCCTCCTTAATGACATACTCATCTTTCTTCCACTTTTTCTCACACATACACTCAACAACTTCACGGATTTGTGATGCCTCCAGTTTTTTGAGGAAATCATTGTCCAAAATGGCATCTTTGATGAGTTCTTTAGATCTGCGAAGTATGAAGAAAGAATACAGTTGTATTAAACAACAATGTACACTGTACCCCCAGTCTCAAATTTTCTACTTTTCTACATAATTTTTAGGGCATTGAACTCTGCTAAAGGCCTCAACGATGAATGAAATGTTGTAGTAAGACGAGGTTAGATACATATGCTTCCTTGAGCTCAAGCATAAACTTGATGAGGATCAGTTGGCATGGATGACTGCTGTACCTGCCAAGATTTCACCTCGGTACGTTGCATCCCTCATTTGAAAATATGGTTCCTTTTTGTCTTCCCAAGTAAACTTAAAACAGCGTTACCTCAATGTATATATTTTTCCTAAATAATTATTGCATTCAGTTCAAAGTGACATATGCATGACATACACCTGTAATCGCGCACATACGTGTAAACGCATAGTGCTGACACACTAGACTGGGAGAAGCCTCATTCTTCTCCCATGATAAGAGGGGCAAGCAAAAAATAGTATACCCTGAATTTGGTAAGCTTATTCATTTCTGTTCATGCATTGAGTCCTCAAACTGGAAAACAGAACGACCCCTCACAGTCAATGGACACACACCTACAGCATACAAACAGCAGTTTGATATGCTCTAGTAATCATAAAGGTACTGGGAGTTCATTTCAAAGTTTGTTGAGAAGTTCTGTTTCCAACCTTGCACTGCTTGTGTACAAGATTGGAGTTTGCCTCACAAAGGTTACTCCTAGACATTCCTCTTTGATGTTTGTATAGGGGCCTGTACTTGTAGCATAATTTAATTATTAATCACTCACAGTTTTTTTAAACAAGCAGGGCTCGAAAAAACCCCCGTCCGGTCGTCTGGGACAAGTAGATTTTCCCCTTGGGCAAGTAACTTTCTCTCCTCACTTGCCCCACGGGCAAGAGCCCAGGCAAGCCGTTCGCCGACTAAATTTGTGATAATGATTTTGAGCAGAAAGGGTAAATTTTAGGCACAAGGGTAATCAAGTGTTTAGATGAAGCTTGACGAAAATTACAATTTATAGCGTTGTTTTGTTGATTGCATGACGCGCGCTCACAGCTCAGAAGTGGTTGCCTAGCATGTGATCAAAATCTGCCACGATCAAATGTAAATAGCTGCGTTGGGCACGACAACGCTGTGCTTTTTTCGCAATTTTTTTGCGAGCATTTTCTAGTTTCTCTGTATGTATAAAACGTAACTCAACAACGATATATCAAAGCTGTAGAAATTGTACGCGAAAACGAAGCCAGCATTTTTTATGCTAAAATCCAGCTAAATCTCTGTTTTCGGCGAAAGTTTGCTAGTGATAACATACTTGGGCGTAGTATGACTTCCATCTTTCGGTCATGAATTATTAATGAGTTTGAAAACTTGGGCAAGCAAAGGGCAAGGTGGAATTCAAATATTTTTCGAGCCCTGAACAAGATTGAAGAAACTTTAACAAAATATTTTCAATTCCAATCTCAATCATCAAGGGGCAACACCAAACAAACCTGGACTCTAAAAACTATAAAACAAAATTCATTTAATAAGCCACATTGTTGAATCTCACTTTAACCCTTTCAGCCCCAAGGGGTGCCCCAGTGACGAGTAAAATCGTCTGGCGTTAGACAGAGTAAAATCTGTAAGTGGCACTACTGGGAGTTAAAGGGTTAATGGAGACATAGTTTCTGATCAGACGGAGAGGTGGTTAACCCTTTCAGCCCCAAGGGGTGCCCCAGTGACGAGTAAAATCGTCTGGCGTTAGACAGAGTAAAATCTGTAAGTGGCACTACTGGGAGTTAAAGGGTTAACTGTTTGCAGGAGAAATCTTAATCTGTAAGTATTATATTGACACATCTAAGCATCACTGTATTTTTTATACAAAATGCATGAGTGATTTATTAGGGTAAATGAACTGAAAAGAGTGCAATTTGTACAGGTGATCACATGATTTCTCATGCAATTTGAGTAAAGTTTTTCAAAGACTAACAAAATTGCATGAGCCCATAGGGTGAGTGCAATTTGTGGTCTTTGAAAAAATTTACAAGTGATTATTTATTCCAAATTGCATGAGAAATCATGTGATTACTTAATAATATTCATGAAAAAATTGCGATAGCTTATCAAAATTATGCAGAAGCAACACAGGTAAATCGTGTGTTAAAATAATTTGTGCAAAAATAATTAGTGCAAAAATAATTCATTCAAACAAATATCATCATGCACTCAGTAAAAACAACAGGTTTTTCAATGTTTTTAAAGTTTTTAAGCTGCAAAATGTTTTTTTTTTTTTTGGGACTAAATTTCCTTTTTTCTGCACTAAATTACCTTTTTTCTGCATCATGTTTCCAATCCTGAAAACTGCATTTCGCTTAGCCAATCAGAATCGAGAAATTTTTTCATGTATATTATTAGGTCTGAAATCATATGCATGATTTCAAAATTGAACTCGTGCTGCGCGCTTGTTCCATTTGAAACCACAAGTATGATTTCAGACCAAAATTGCACAACATGAAGTTCAATTACAACTGCATTAACCAGGTACATAAAAAAAAAAGCATAATAAAGATAAAAAAGGATGTGATAGAGCAAAAAATGGTGCCATTTGTGAATAAATCACACCGCTGAAAGCTGATCAGATTTAAAGGATCACGTACCAGTGATTTCAAAACGGGTGTATTAATAACAGAAACACAAGAATTAAAAAATCTAAGGGTTGCTAACTATGCATGTGGTTCATCATTGGTGGTCAAAGTTCAACTGCACAAGCTTGTCGGTTTGGAATCTGTAGTATAATGTAGCTGCTCCTACTACAAGAATGACTAAACAAAAACACTGTCTGAGTACGTCACACTTCACTTCACCACAATAAAGATATTGACTGCATTGATAGCAAACCATTGTGATACCTCTCTTCAATACAATATACCAGTACATGACAAATCATGAGGAACGGCCTGTTTGCATTGCTGAGATTGCATCATGATCAAAAGTAGAAGGTTGCATGCCATGGAAAAGGAAGAGTTAAATTCTTTCCATGGTTTAAATCCTTTCCTTTTTGTCCAAGACCTGATAATAAGCTGTTCAGTTCCAAAAAATCACATCCGTGCCATGTACTTGAGCAAATGGCCATATTATTTCATAAGTGCTTTACATTTAAGTTTTATCAACAACACAACAAAAGGAGCCATTAGTTCCTAT
The DNA here is from genome assembly GCA_014634185.1 of Astreopora myriophthalma. NCBI lineage: Eukaryota > Metazoa > Cnidaria > Anthozoa > Scleractinia > Acroporidae > Astreopora > Astreopora myriophthalma. The sequence continues at coordinate 3,462,759 of BLFK01000113.1, read as the reverse complement.
AAATAATATCATGTCATACTGCAGTTGCTACAGTACTGCACAACCTTTGTACTCATTTGAAGCCGACAGACAGTTTGGTTTGAATATGCAATGAATAGAAATGACAACTATCCATTTCAAGATTAGGCTTCCATTTTGGCTAACATTTCAGACAAATACAACAATTTAACGTTGAAGTGCAGATCAAGAAAACTGAGAGGGATGAATTTATGCATTTTCCTTTTTGTAAAAGCCAAGAAAAGTGTGGACCCTGTTGTCCAAGTCAAGAAAACAAAAACAGCACCCTAGTTATCAACTTATTCTCTCAGATGCAATTTGTAGATAGAGTATAACAATTGACAAAGGCATGGACCCACATTAAATATACATTACTTTGTTTACATCTTGCTCTATGCTGCATCATATACTGACAGGCTGGAATTCTCAGTGTCAAAATCTATTAGGCCAGACAAACGTAGGAGGTACATAATATTAAAAAAAAACAGAACTGACTCAAGATTATTGGCGTATATTGCAATAAAACGTTAATTTTCTTCACGAAAGGGCCAACGATGTGCACTGTTCATTATAACAGGTGAAACAAATAAACTGCTAAAAACGTCTTTCAAGCTAGAAGTCACACAGATATGTATTTTACGCAAGAGATTCATTGAAAGATTATAGTTTGGCAAATAAACATGAAATGTGAAATATTAGTGTCATCTGCTTAAGAAAAACAATTCCTATGCAAAATTGATAAAAATAAAGACCCTCAGAAAACAAAACACGGGATTGCATGGCCACAAAGCTGACTTTCTCGATAAGCTTAATATCACCAGTATAAATGATTTTATACGGAAAGGGCTGTTTCGTAATCGTGAAAACTTTAACGTTCAGCAGCTGGCTGGAAGTAACAACGACAATCCGATAATCCTGATCAGAGGCAGAAAACGTTTGAGATTCTGAACAATGACGAAGCATCTTCCTATGAACAGCTTATGTTAATCCATCAACCACAGCCGAGTTCATAAATATTATTATACAACATGAAAATGTCGGGTAACATCGTTATTGTTTGTCCCAGATTTGAAGTTCCGCGATTCGTGGAAATAAAACAAGACCGCTTCAAACTGTTTACAGAGGAACAGGAAAACTAAAGCCAGTTTAGATTTTGAATATAATAATTGTTGCTCGCCATGGTATCCGCATCGGTCAAGCAAGTTTCTCGGTAAAACTATAAAAGCAATTAAACTCTTCACTGCATTTTTGAGGGTGTGGAAATACGTCAAAATATTGCCTGCCTAAATTCCATCGAAACCGCGTAAAAGCTACAGCATTATATGTAAATATTTTTCTGTAACCACACTTTTGCCATCTGGAGAGGCGATTCTTCTGCAGACAATCGATTGGCTAGTTTGTTTATACCGCGATTTTCTTTTGAAAGGTCACGTATTTTGGGACACACACGATTACGAAAATCGACTGATTTGTTGCGGCTTGGGCTTTGAATCATCGATCAACACTACTCCGAGATCGAGAAAATTCCAAATAACGATCTAACTTGTACTGTATTGCGTTATAAACGTGCGAGAAATTTAGTTGACATTCGTGCAACACACTTTTCTCCTTAACGAGATTGGCAACATTTGAAAGCCAAAGCATAAATTGAACTATCACCTCGTCCGCTTGACTAAAAATTAGACTTTCATACGCTGCTATCGAAATAAAATTAAAACTATCGTAATGGGCGCTTTCAAAAGACGATAGAAATTAAAGCGTTGGATGGCTGCATTAAGTTTTTTTCGTGCGTGATCGAAGTACACGCAAAGGGAAATCGACATGGCAGTGTGCAAGAGACCTTGCCATACGAAAAGTCATGAAACGCAATTAAAAAATAAGTAATCATCCCTTCAGCGCGTGTTATAACAAGTTGCAATATGCAAACTTAAGTTTTACTACACAATAAATCGATGTAAAACGTTCCATCGGCAGGGTTAAAAATGTTGTAAATAGTCCTTCAGGTCAAAACTCAGGGAACCGTGCGTCCGCAACCAATTTGAAAACCACCGCGGATTGTTACCCATTCGAAGTGTGTAATAAAAAGATCATGCGAATTTAAACGTTCGGTAATTCCCACAGGACGTATGCAAGTGATCGGTGGGCCATTTTGATCGAACTCTTCTTACTTTACCAGTACATGTAGCTGTAAATTTTGTTGCAGGATAAATCTTTATATAGTTAATGTTCATGTTGTCGATCCAGATCATGTGTCAAATTTCAGGTAGAAACGGACGCTACCGCCGGAACATGTACAGTCAACCTAATAATTTAACACGAAAATCTAACCACGGAGTGATCTACACTGCAACGACGAACCAAAGAGATCGTATCGCTACCACAGTCGATTACCCTATCTAGAAAATGATATATATTTTTTTCCGTTTATACCGACAGCTCAGTCATAAAAACATTCGAACTACTGTATAAAGTTTATCCTCAAAAGCTACATTGTTTAATATTATGTCGTTCACGACCACGATTCATGATGACCCCAAATATTGACAACGTTACGGGACAGAACAAAAAATCGCGATCAGTTATTGTCGCTGGTAGAATTGGCGATGAGATGCCTGGAGTGACTTAGCTCAACGTCGACTACAAAGATCAGAAAGCTACAGACGCGCCACGGGTATTCCGCGCCATGAAAAATAGGCAGCAAAATGCCCCCAGCGCTAGCTATAGCTGACGAGGTATCACGCTCCCACCGACCGACTCTAGCGGAACAGTGAAGTGATGTAATAGAAAATTCCTTACTTGGAACTTTTGCTGTGTCTCTGAAGTGGCTTGGACGCATCGGTAAGCGTTTTGTAACTCTGCGGCTCGGCTGAAATTCCTTGACCTCGGTTTCTGGTGCGAGTTGCTACGGCCGGTTGCAGTACGGAGCGATATTTATCCAATTCACTCTCAAGTCGCCGGATGATTTCGTTCCTCCGTTTCAATTCCTGTTCTAGGGCCAAGATTCGGCTATCTTTCATCTTCATCTCGATGTTCTTTTCCTGCAGAGCGTGCTGCAGCTCGCGCAGACTAGTGCCCATCGTTGTTGTGGTCGCAGATGTACCCCGCCGAAAACACAAACACCCTGCCTTCTCTTTACCACTGGCTCGGCCGCAATGCATCACTCGCGTGGGCTCAAGCCCCAACGGAACACTGGGATTAAAATGGGTTTACCTCTGTAAAAAAGGTACGCGAAAAAAAAATCGTCGGCCGCTTTCTCGAGATCACAAATTGCGCGGTAATTCACAGGAACGTCTCATCGCCACTCAATAAATGCATCAATACTGTGCTGTGAGGTGACCATTCGTAAGAGCTTTGCGACCGATGCGGTTTGAAGGCGATTTGTATGTTAATTAATAATTGACACCTCCAAAGGATGTTCTCGTCTCATAGCTTGGGGAAAGTATAAAACGATCCAAGAGAAATGACCAATAAGACGACAGTAAAAACAGGATGACAAGGAAACATCATTGAGATCTTAATCCAATCAAATCAAAGAAAGAAATGAATCAATGGCCTTTGAAATTTTATTACAATGAAGTCAGTGTTTTGACGGAGGATGATCCCTGCGTTTCCATTCGGAATCTAGTTTTAATAAGCCGGAATCCAAAATACGTAAATGGCAAAGGCTTTTTTTTCTTTCAAAAATCTCCTTTCAGTGTGAAACAAAAATAACAACCATGTCCTAAACGTGACGTGCATGATCGAAAAATAATTTCAAATAGGAACTGCTTACTGTTTTTAAAAGAAAGACAAATTCCGCTATGACGTCAGTTTTTTGTTTTCTTTTTTTGTCACCATCAACTCAACCCAGAAACAGTACAATTGACTGATTTTGTTATCGCAAGTTCCACCATCAATGCAATTTAGCTGGTATTATTTTGCTTTCGCTTGTCTGTTTGCATTTCCTTTTCTGAAAACTACCGGATCTGAATAGGCAAAATTATCAGCGAGCTTGAATATAAGAGGGGAACCAATGCTGCTCACGAGAGAAACTTAGCAAATAGCGAATCCTCGAACAAGTGAACATGATAACAGATTTATCTTTCTTTTGGCCCTAATAATATGTTCGTTTAAAGTGTTGGCAAAATAATGCATTGAAGGATATTGACATTTCATGTAGGGAACTCTTCGATTTTACCAGCCGAATTTGCATAAGGATAAAATGATCGATAAGCGGCTAAAATTCAGTTATACACTTCCTCGATAAGGAACTATTTTAGGGAGCAGTCATGACAGCGACAATCTATTTTAGTATTTCCATAAAACGAGAGATCTTCCTAGCGTCGCTGGATTTCCTACAATCAATTTACCGATGTAGACACAATACAAGAATTATGGCTTGATTCTAATAATTGACTTCCAGTACACTTTCATTGTCGTTACGATCCGTTATGCTGGCATGCGTTTCTTCAGTCAAAGCTCTAAAAACCTTTTAGGACCCTAAAAGCCATTTATAAAACCACGAAAAACGCTGGTCTTTTGATATGTTTCCAAGAATTGCATGGGACATTAAATGGGACAAAGTCATTGCAAGCTCGCCGCTTGTGGATCGCAGTGGATCGCGTGAAAATTTCATCGCTTTGAAGTCACATAGGGAATTCTATGGCTCTCGAAAAAGTTCGAAAAGTTTCGGAGCTTTCCTTGTTCCAGAGGTTTTCTCAGCCGCGAAAAAGCCTCAACGAGTCACATTCTCAAAGGAAATGAAATCAGAATCTGGTGCATGTGGCTCAATCATTCGTGTAGTCACTCCGCGACATTCCTGCTGCTCTTTTAATAATGTATAGTATTTTTGATAGATAATGTACAGAAGTTGAACCATTATTTTGTTATCGGATTTGGGTCAAATCAATTTGATTTGTAAACAGTGGGGCATGTCAGCTTTATTCGCACCACTAGAGGGTGTGGAGAAGCCGAGAATGACTCGGGTTAGGAGATGCGGGAATTACCAGTCGGGTTGGGTCTTTCCCTTACATGGTGAATTTCATCCCGGCTTTCTGACCAAAGGTCTGATTAAAAAAGATAGCTATTATGTGAACGAAGTTTCTGCCCAGGCTGAAAATTCTAGCCCGGTTTTTCCCGCCCGACCAAACAAGCTTTCAATCAGGTTTTTTTTTTTCTTTTTTCTTTTTTCATCCTGGGCTGAGAAGGGAACTTGTGTATGCGAACCGATCATATTTTCAATTTCCTCGGCGGGACAAGTGAATGAGGTATCCCAGCAAACTTTCCTGCATAAGTCGGGCTGAAATTCAGCAAGTAATCGCAACAAAATCTCAGCCCAGTGGGCAGACCGAGAATAGAGCTCGGACTGAAACTCGCCATGTAATCGGGCCCTAAATTATTACTGAATATCCCGGGAATCTGCTTAGGTGGAGTTTCATAATTAAGTCGGGGCCTTCAAATTACAGGTAGCCACCTCCTCCCATTTGGTCGAAAATTCACTGAGCTCCTCCTATCAAGCATTCGCCTAAAAAGAATTCTTGGTTTATTTTTGGTATCTGAACTAGGAACCGCGTATTTCGTGGCTGAAAAAAGAAAACTTATGGAACTGAGTTTACTTGTCAGCAGATCGAGAAAGTGAGCAGATTTCCTCGATTCGGAGACGTGAAAGGGCTAGAACATTATTAAATAATACACGAAGTCATGATTCTGTTTCATTATCTGATTACGTTTCGTCTTGGTGCAACAAAAACAATGGGGTATTTCGATACCGGGCTTGCATAATCATGAAAAAATTACTTATTCAGTTCCAATCTGACTAAAAACAAATCAACTGCACCATTTTTTTTTGTTCTGTTTCCCCCCCCCCCCTTTTTTTATCCTTAGGCTGTAAAATAAAATGTTTCTTTCTCATGAAACCCTGAGTCAAGCAAATTTAAAATCATGACTTGTAATTTCGTGGATACCGGAGATTGATAAGTAGTCAATACTAGATCTCCGCGTACACTTTAAAATAAGCTTTAAATGGAAGTGCCATTTAAAGTTTAAAGTGTATGTAAAACGGATTTTTTTTCTTTTTGGCTAGCCGTTTGTAGTTTGCGCTCTCTCGGCCGTGACAGATGCGTCACTTCAATTTGGACGGCCAATCGATGAGCGAAATCGGTCGTTGTGACCAATCTCAGTGTCGATACATGGAATAAAGTTCTAGGGATAACAATGTGAATTCAACCCCTATTAATAATGATTCCCACCATTCAGCTCTTACAGCTGCAAATTTAGTAGTAGGGAGGGAAATCGCAATATCTGGATTTACAAGTTCGCATTAAGAACCCAATTGCCAACGTGACTCGGACCAGTATGATATATCAATTATACACCCTGGATATGGATATGGAAGGGAAAGAAACAGAATTAAACCCTCAACAAAGCGACAGAAACAATCAACTTGAAGTACTATATTTTCAAAAGAAAGGTTTAGGGGTTGTACAATCAGTTTTAGATCACTGCCTATCCCCAAGCCCCCTCGGGGAATGAGCAGATAGCGACCTTTAGATAGGAGTATGGAACTGGAGTATGAGGATCGAGTATGAGTTTTCCGTTCGGAGCACGCGCACTGAGAAAAATTTCGACTTCCAAACTGACGTAATGCGCGTGCTCAGAACGAAAAACTCATTCTCGTAGTCGTACTCCGATCTAAAGGTCGCTGATGAGGAGAGGTTAGCAGAGGGCTCAATAGCGGTTCTCGCAAATTAAAATTGATGCGGAAAGGGAGGATGAATTGATTTGGAGTTTTGGGCCCTTATACTCGCTAGTTTGGTTCGAATAGAAATTACAAACGTGCAGGAAGACCTTGTTTAAAAGGCAACGGTCACCCGTTTTTTAATTTTCTTTATCCTCTTTTTTTTCTTTTTATATTTTATTCTCCGCGGAAACTAAACACAATTTAAGGTTATTTCATCCGCAAAAAAATTCCGCCGCCTCAATTCCTTAATTGATTCAGTATTTCGGAAAACAAGTCTTGATAAAGGTTGCATCCGGCTGGCGCGACGCCAATAGACCATTTTCGAATTGCTGTTTGCCTCGGTTCCAAAACGAGTCCTGGTGCACAACCATTCAATTGCAAATGAGTTTTGTATTTTCATGCAAATCAAACTCATTATCATTTGAATGGCTTAGCACCAAGACTCGCTTTGAAACAGAGGCAAGCAGCAATTCGGAAATGGCCTATAGGATTGGCATCGCACTACCTATGCTTGCATGATGTGAGGGTATTGTGGAAAGAGGAGAGAAGTGGCAAAGGAATACCTATTAACTTAACGTTCATCGAACGAACGTCTAAGACCCTCTCTCCCTCTGATGGTAATTAGTTTCACTTTGCATATGAATAAAAACTTATTTTCATAACAAAGACTTCGCACTTAGACTCGCTTTGAAAAAGAGGCTAACGTGAATTCGGAAATGGCCTATTAGGTCGAACATCACCCGAGGCAACGTGCACTGGGATCTTGTCACTTTGTTTCCACGCATTGCAAAACATACCGATCATTCGTGTTGATGATCCTGTTACTTGGTTGACTAATCAGAGGAATATGCTGTTAAACCTCTCTGATAGGAGGTGGAAAGCCAGTGTAAGATTTACAAAGAACTGAAGATCCGAACTTTCTTCAGTACTCTAGCTATTACATAGACCCGACACGCCAGGACGGAGTCTGGGCGGAAGTTATTTCAATTTAAGACCACCCCCCAAACGATCCTCAAAAGTATGGTTCTCGAACTTACCTTTCACCTTTCGTGTAACGACGCAGAACTTTCTGGAAGTTGACATTAAGCTGCTTTGGCTCAGCGGACACTCCTTGCGCACGCGCACGACCCTGTGGCAGAGACGGTGGTGGCATAACAGACATCAGCTGTTCAACTTTGCTGTCCAGTCTCTCGATCTCGCTTTCGTGTTCTCGTATGGTCACTACTTTCGACATGACATCCATTCGCAACGTTCTTATTTCTTTGTGCAATATTTCCACCTCTTGTCTTTCCATATCTTCCCGTTCTTTTATCAGATTCTCATATTCCCTGATGACGTCATCTTTCCGCCTAAGTTCGTTGCGAAGAAATTCGATTTCCTTCTTTTGTATGTCCATCTGTTTGTTGCGCTCCCTCAGGGCACTCTCTAGGAGTTTTACAGAGCTCTTTAGCCATTCCAAATTCAAGTCGGCCGCTCGACCTGATTCAATGATAAAGTATGCGAAACAACTTAAGATTACACCAAGCATTAAATAAATAAAAGACGCGTACGGAAGATTAAACCGCTCACGATTTTACACGCCGAGCTCGGTTACACGAGTCTAGAATGCAATATTCCGACTTCTTTGATTTAGTATTACTAGCTTCAGTGATTAAAAAAATACAACAACAAAGATTCGCTCCCGGCCAATTTTGCAGCCATTCCAAAGAACAGCCAGTTCTGACGAGCTCGCACACGCTTTCCTGCACTTAGCACTGCCCAATTTACGGCTGACTAGTGGCTCATTTGATTGTCTGCGTCTTTTATGATTGGCTAGATCAGTGTTAATTTAGTAGTTTCAGTTTTGAAGAAGCTGAACTGAAAGGCACTTTATTCTGCACATCATCCTTTCACACTGATCACAGGCATGCGTGACAAATTTATACCATGCCCAAAGACTGCCGAAGACCCGGAAAGGACAGCCACTCCTCTCCCACCAGTTCCTCTTGTTGTCAAATTGCTGAAAGTGCCTGTAAACGACGCACTAAGCAGGTCAAAATCGGTTTTAGTTTTATTCGGTTGCATAGGGGAATGCCCGAAAATCAGATTTGGCGCCTACTGCTAACTTGAAAGCGAAAGCTCTATATCAGAAGCTTTAACGTCAATTCCGTGAGGCCGATCTCCTTCAAAACCTTTCGTCATTACTTACGTTCGCCCTCACGATCCCTCTCTTGCTTCGGATTGGTCATCAATGGTGGAGAAGCATTTGCCTCGCTCTTGAAGAACGGCGGATTCTTTCTGGAATTTCTAGCTACCAGCCTATACACCGGTGAGCCAACGTGTTCCTGCATTTCAGAGAGGGTGTGAGATCTGCAAAACAATGACGCAAGATAAAGAGGCTATATGTTGGAAAAATCCCGCTAAACAGAAAGCTTAGCGGCGCGAAATCCCACTTGCTCCTTGTTTCATTGGCCCCAGATTACGATCTTTTGAGATTTGTTCTATCAATTTTCCCGTCCAATTTTTTTTTCAGAGCTCGGTGAGAACGATTTAGCACGGATCCAGTTTTAAATGATGACACTAACTCAGCCAAAGCTCTCTATGATAACTTTAACCTCGGACTAGAGCATAAATTTCAAATGACAAGATTAGCATAGAACAACTGATGAGTATTCTTTCTCATGCGACCCATCGATTGTTTTAACTCTTGTAAGCCGCTGACTTCAGCTTACTCATGCAGTTACACGCCATAATACATGCTTCTCAAATCAAAACTTAAGAAGGCAAGTGTTTGCCCACTTACGAGATAAAAAACAGTAGAGCCGAGGAATATTCTTTGTCTTGTATGACTTTAGATGGCTTTGTTAAGCAAACATCATCTCCTGATGCGGTTGGACCGTTGTAGAGAAAAAACACCGTCGATAATCACCCCAATAACTGCGGCACCGACTAATAAATTGATGACAAAACCTACCAAGATTAAGCCGGAAAAATAGACAGTGACGGAGCGTGACAGTACAGGAGAAAATAACACACACCTAAGTATTACCCAAACAGCTGGCCCGTCGTTTATAGCAGAGGTTTAACCATTTCCGCTATCCAGCGTTCTTCCTGTTTAAGCGGTTCATTGCCACCTGCTATCGCTCGCAACATTTATTTTCTTTTCCAATGAGAAAAGAAATCAATCAACCATTAGAGGGCTCTCGTTCCAACGCTTACTGCAACATGCGGCGGATAAAAAAGCAACTCTGATTTAGAGCGTTCTTCGTTCACTTGACATGACTTGAATTTATTATGATAGAATGATTAGAAAATATATGATTGACATATTCTAAATGAAATGTGTGATATGAATTAATATGCCATGAACTGATCCAAATAAAAAAGGAGTCAGTTGTTGTGTTTGAACTTGAAGTTGTTTGTTAATGAAGGGGATCGGTTTCGTTTAAAGTATAGTGTCAAGGATCAGGCGCAGATTGATGAGCTTTCATTCAGGAAGTTTCTTAACTGATTTGTTTTCAGCCTTGATTAATTTACTCTTGAATAGGAAATGTCATACATTTATGGAAATAGTCGCATGAATTGACATGTTATACACAGTCCATGGCAGAGCAGGGTTTACCGCGGTCTATAGGCTGCGTTATGAAAGGCGGCTTTCCTGAAAACGTCCCATTTTATGGCAAATGCTAACCAAAGACCATCGTAATAACTAAATGTTGAATCGATATTGAAAGCCGACTCGACTGATGAATAGTTATGCATTTACATAATTCGATTATCTGAATAATACCGAATCAGGGCAAAGACGTAACAAGGAAATTGCGATTAAGCGTTGATCGCAAAAAAGTAAACTGCCATTAGAATCTGTTTTCATTTCTCGTCATGAACCAATTTTGCGGTTCACCTGGTCCACTCTTTCCTCCGGCTACCCTCCCCGACCCTCACCCGTCTTCCCTTCCCCCCACCCCACCCTACTAGTGAACTACTTAAAGTTTCCGGCATGTGAGCTCAATTAGCATTACTGGATAAGTGCCCAAGCATTTGTCCAAATTCTTGAAATTAGGTTTCGTGCGTTGAAATTTAAAACCCACGGACACCAGCCAACCTTATGTCAAAGGTGATGATCTTGTTTACAACGTATCATCTAAAATTACGCGGAAATTGTTAAAATACTGACGGTCCTTTGTATCCGCATAACCTGGAAGTTCGTGTTGTGGTGCATCGTTCCTCGCTATCGTGCTGACGTTGCCGCTCGTCACCATAATTACGGCATATCATCTTGCCTCGATAAAAGCCTTAAATAAACTTCCGAGTCCTTATTGGGATTCTGAAACCAACACGCTTTGTAAAAGGTGTAAAGCACCCATTAGCTAATCGTTTTAGGGGAAAGATAATTTACCATGTAGCAAGATCGTTTTAATGAGACACGTTATTTTGTTGTTGTTCTTCTCGTTGTGGTCATTTTAATAAGTGTCTGTTCCACATTTTTATGTGGCTATCACAAGTAAACAAGTAAAGCGTTTTCGCTGTTGCTAAAACTGATCTACCACTTGGTCTGAGGGAGGAGGCAGTTCTTCATTAATAGAGAACCGTTGCCAGTACTCAACACATGCCACAACCACCAAAATATCTTAACGTAGCTTATTTGTCCTATTCCACGATTCTCAGGGACACAGTCAGGTAAGAATCAGGTTCATAGCTATAACACTCGTAGTTCAAACCGATTCTATATTCCATATTGCCGTACTAATAGAAGGAAATTTTCCATTATGTGTCAATGCCCAGTTTTCTCAATAAGCTGAGTTCGGACATTCAAAATGCTCCTTCATGATTACACTCTTTTCAATCTAAGATTAAAAACTATCTCTTGTCATGTTTTAATCAAATTTTAATTCCTTCCCCTACTTAATACCAATTTAAAGATACCTAAAACATATTGTTCATTTCACACTGAAGATGGCAGAGGCAACTGCCGAAACATGTCTGTAAAACTTAGGACAGTCGTGTTTTTCTTAAAATTAATTTCATCACTGCTTTTATCCAGAGATATTGTTATGCCTAGTGGTAATTTAGCTACGCAGTTATGTCCATCACTCCATGTAAGCTCTTATGTATTATTATTATTATTAATTATTATTATTATTATTAATTATTATTATTTTCATGTAACAAGGGGATCCAGGTCCTATACGTCCCAAGGTTTCTTCTGGGCTCCCTTGCCATGTGTCATTTCTTTTTTTCTTTATAGTGTACTATGTATATGTAAAGTGGTGAAATCAATAAACTGAACTGAATTGAACTGAACTGAACTGAACAGGTAGAGCATCCGAATTAGAAATCCGACGGAAGGTCGTACGTTCCACTGCTGTTCGGATCAGTGTCGTTTCCGAGTATGCCCGAGTCACCACCGATTAATACACTGCCTTATCAAAGATGGTGTCATTGCGAAATAAATGCACATTACTTGAGTTTATCGATGAATGGAATATACGACATTGGCTGACCAAACAGATAACTTCAATCCACGCAACGCATATGTTTTCAATGCAAACGGACTTGAAATTCTGAGTTCAAGCAATTCTTCTTAAACACCTTCCACCAGTAAATTACAGGGCACACTCTCATCGCATTGTTTCGTTGCCTTAAATCTCACACGAAGGCCGAAAGTAGCCGGAAATGTCATCAGCTCCAAATTGGAATTTGTGCCTCCGCGAAGAGTATGAAAAGCTCTCAGGGAGGAGGGGAGGGGAACCCCATTTCCCACGGTTTTGGGTCCAACACCAGCCTTATTCAGTGATATTCCGGTACCATCCATCGTTTACGTTTTTTTTTTCTGTCAGTTCCAGTCCTCTATTCTCGTCGTCTTTGCCTTGCTCGTCCCATTGCTCCTATTTCAGTTAAGGGCAGTGCGAGACAGCAATCAACTTCATATACATTAGATTAAGAGATTTAAAACAGACCAAATGTATCATGGCTTCAAAATGTGGAACACATGATTAAAAGAACTGACGGATAATCTATAAATAATGTAATTCTTACTTAAAGATGATCTCAATAATTGACCCCTTAAAATGTTCCGTCTTGACAGTCAGTAACTTGTGGTTTTGTTTATAACTGCGGTCTACTTTCTTACGATCGACTAATCAGCTGAAGAATGAAAACACCTCGAATGCTCTCTGAGATTTTTGTTGTAAAAAAAAGAATGTACTCAGCTGCCACAAAACCATGTACTGTGAACTAAATAGAATGCTAGGGCCAAAGGAACGAGTTCTGCATGTCCGTATGCCATTAGGCTGTGCTTTCTGTAAACACTGTCATAATTACTGAAAACAAACTGAAAGGCCGAATTGTTTTCCTTCATCAAGCGGCTTCTAACAGACGCTAAATTTGCGTTATAGATTACAACAGGAGCTCCTGGGTCTCTGGTTTTATGCCTGCTTTTTCCATGGAACAAATGTAGCGCGCTTGGCGGTTAAACGAGCTGAACAGTAGCACGCCTTGTTGACCACTGTTTAAAAAACACTCACCTTAATGCATATTCCGACAGAAACCAGCACTGAATCAAGGCTTAAACTATCCAAGGAATTTATAATATGATTCACGTCTTATTTCGAATGGTATTGTCCTCTTAATTGGAGCCGAGGAAAGACGTTTGTTTGACAAAGTTGAAGTCTGCGTTCTTGGAGAGTGTTCCTTCTTGAAAACTAGCGAACTTTGACACAGTGTTAATCCAGTTATCGATCCACTTACCTTGTCTTATCTTAAATCCAATACGAAAGCGCATAAACAGACGCATACGCAATGAAAGTACTTCACAATGCGTAGTAATGAAAGACATGGAAAAACGTCATTCGAGTCGTCGAATCACGCATTTTCTATTTTTATCCCCACTTAGATTCTTAAACGGTCAAATAACTTTGTATTTTCAATCCGGATCAAACTCTATATTCGATAAAACACGTTGATAATGCGACAACATGCCACTATCCATCAATTAAATACTTTAACATTAAGTTTCCTGAAAGAGGTGTTTTGACGTCTCTTAACACGCGCATGCTCTAGCTCTTCAAACATGACGTAGCCGGCCACAAAAAATCGATAAATTGTGCTGCCCGGGAATCATGATGATGCATTATGCAGAGAGATGGAACCAAATCTTAAAATTGTTTAGCACCTTGCTCTTATTTAACTCTCATTAATTATCAAGTCGTTGTGGTTCCAATTACAGCGTGAGATTAGTTGGCGGGGTACGGTATTCACGGCAGCTCCTCAGCGCCAGTATCTTGATTGCCCGAGAATTGTTAGAATTTGTTCGGGCGAACAGTACACGCTGCAAAGGAAAGAGTCCCGTGTACAAATCACTCAACTTACTAATCATCATTCACCGGAGCAGAAGGCTCTTCTATGTCTTTCTTTCGCCAAGAATGTTGAGTGTTCTAATCTAGTTGGTGCAAATACGTGTTAAGAATGCTGTCAGATGATATGTCAGGTGTTTTGTCTTGTCAAGGTCAAAGCAACCTTTAGTCAAACTTGAAGACATCGTATGTGATGCCCAGGCCATCATTAAACTGAACAACAACAAAAAAAACAAAAAAGAATTCATCGAATACACAACTTAATCACCCCACGGTGTTTGGTTACCCTTGACCCAAAGTTTCTCAAAGTTAAGTCTCGAGCGAAGAGGAACCCATCACATTTATCGCTATTTAACAAGCTTGCTTTTCGGTAGTTACAATAAGGTCAATGAGAGTCATCCTCGTTGTCTATAGTTTCTTTCCTCTTTTCGGTATTTTCTCGTCAAGGTAGAGAGAGTTACCAGTTGTCCCCACTAATCTCTCATACTTGCAAGATATCAAGATTTCAATCCACATAGCTTCCTTTCGGCAGTGACTCTTAATCCCCAATGAATGCTTTTTAGCCAATTATTCCTTATCCCTAACATGCCTAATGAAGAGTTTAATTTTTTCAGTAGAAAGTAGGTCTGAAAGGAAGGGCAGAGTGCCCTTACAGTGAAGCCACGAAGGTATTGTAGGAAATTGATTTATTGCACTCGTCGAAGAAACGGTCGCTTTCTTTTTATGGCCGAGGCAAGCCCAATCATTGCAGCGGTACCTTTGAGGTTGCTGTAACCTCTGTAGGGTTAGTGCTGTCTTTAAAGTTTATTCTGTGTAGTTCACTTAATGCTTTGGAAGATTATCACAGATACTGGAGGCTTTTAGATGCCCGTTTTTGGCGGGTCGCGGGTCGCCGCTCGCTTCTCGATCGTTCTTCGAGACGGCTGATACTTGTGAGGGCGCCTTCAAGCGGAAAACCAAAGGTTGACCTGTAGAGTGTTATCAGCTTTTGCAGATTGACAGACGGTTCACCATCCAACCGCGGGCCTTATACGCAAAACCTTGGCATGAACGCGTTCATCAGCAACCATCGAATAGAAGCTTATAAATTAGAAAAAAATTTAGAAGCTCACCGCTCATATCACAGCGTAATACAGTTGCAAATTTCAGTCTGTATTTTGATATGTTCTCGTAAAATTAATAATACAAATTTAACAATGCAAACAAATTTACCCAGGGGTTATTTTAAAGAAAATTACAGCTCGAATGAGTTTGAGATCATTCGAGTAGAAACTAAATTTACCGTAGATTATCTGGCCCCCTGTTGTGCGAAAGCAACATAACTATATTTGCTGCCGTATTACTCACTATCTCTAACAGTCATGAGTGAATGATCTGAATACACTCATATTGAATTACTGTATTGGGATGCAGGACATTTTACATTTATACGTTGATTTCAGTGATCGATTAGTCGTCAACTTTCTACCCCATTGTAACAATATACCGTAAAGAGGTTCAAGCCATGCAAATGACTCACTTGTAAGTAGCTATGAGACTTTGTCAAGCTTCTTGGATTCTCGATCCGTGAAAAGATCTAAGACAGCCACATTTCGTTCTGTGGCAATAGGCTCGACCAAAACTATTTTTTGTGTTGTACTGCGTGTTCACAAAATATTCCTCCCTTAAAAAGGGTGTCACGAGCAATTAAGGATAAAAATGGCGGGAATGCGGCTGTCAGACCGCGAGATGTGTGTAAATAAAGTTAATTACCTGAGATTTAGGTTTTCTCTCGGAAGTTACCACCTCTTTCAGCAAAAAAAATAGTACAGAAACCGAATTGCAATAATATACGTCGGCCAGTCTGAAGCCGGAATACCAAGCTGTTGCGCGGGGAAACTGACGTGCAACCTAGGGGCCGATATGAAGTTTTACAAATTCACGTGCAATTACCATCACTCATCATAGAGTCAGTAGTCAAATTGCTTTATTAAAGATTCGGAGCAATTCTGAGCTATACGGAAGAAAAGCATTTCTGGGTTGATTTCGGTTGTGGAAAAATCGGTGAGCCACAATATAGAGAATTTTCCTCACGAATAAAAATAAGAAATATAAAAATATTGCATTCGGTATGGCATGTTGTCATTCAGGCCCCAGTTGTTCAAAAGGCGGATAAGGCTAACCACCGGATAAATCACTATCACTATCCAATTGCGTTATCCAGTGGATAGTGATTTATCCAGTGGATAGCGCTATCCACCCTTCGAACAACTGGGGCTAGCCCTCGGTTGTTCAAAAGGTGGATAGCGTTATCCATCGAATAAATCACTATGTGGCGGATACGAGCTAGCCAAAATCAATCGTGTTATCCAGTGGTTTGCGCTACCCACCCGGCTTTGAACAACTGGGGCCAGGAATTACTCAGTTACAAGCCAAACAACTTGGCCGTTGTGAAGCAGCCTATAATTTCTACCGCATGGAGGAGAGGATGTTGTTGAGTGATTTCATTAAAGCAACTGACAAATACAGAGATGGCAAGGGAGTAAAATTTTGTTCTTTTAAAAGAAAATACGATTTTTCCCAAAAGCAAGTATTGAACTGGTTGCTTTAAACAACCAACTAACACAATTTCTAATACGTCCTTTTAGGACATTTTGGGTAGTAGCACGTTAGCTTCGTGTTTTTATTGCAGTGGAAAATAATAATCGATATCACATTAATTATACTAATTTTTTTAGATTTCAAGACCTTTTGTCAGGTCTTTGAAATAGTACTTTAAACAGTCTAGAGGGGTTAACCAATAACATTAAACTATCCGGATTCGATAGAAATATCGTTGAAAGAGTCAATGTATTATATGTATACGTATAATTGGTTGCCATATTAGACTTTTGATCTCATCATTTAATTTAAAACAGTACTGAGGGACAGGGACGATACCGCAAAAGATTTTGTTATCCCAAGCACTCACTGGAATCAGTTTTTTTGCGCGACATTATCAGCTGTGATTTCGGTGTGTTTTCAGGTCGATGTCAAGGACTCTTGAGCGAAAATCAGTTAAGTGACACCGATGGAGTTGACGTCATTTGAAAGCTACGGAATGAAATCGCTCCAAAATAAACACTTACGAGAAGCACAATAAAGAAAAGTTCACCTTCATTAAACAAAGCTGAAAGAAAGTAAATGATGAGATCTCTTTCTGTATAAATTACTCTCAGCGACACTGATGGGTAAGTTTATAATAAATCAAAATGTCCTTTTGATGGGTTCGGACTGATCCCCAACCATATTGTAAAGCTGTTAGTCTAAGATATCTATTACAGTCATTGCAATGAAAACTATGGTAAGGGTTTATCGCTGGAAGAATATTATATCACCTGGCACTGTGGTCGTCTGGCATGGAAATCAACGAGGTTGTTTTTCGATTGGGAATTATGTAAATCACGCCAAACTCTCGACTGGAAAGTATCAAACACTGATGTCAGAAGTGCTGTGAGTCAGCATAAACAACACCAAAGTCGTGTTGTGGTGGTTTAATTACTTGCTCTGAAAACACTCAAAGAAGCTAACGTACAAGTTAATAAGTTTGAATCCCAGCTTAATATTTTTATTTTTTTTTTCAGTTTCTGAGGAAGACAGCTCTTAGTGGCCCTAAAGCCGATCGACGTTGTGAGTTGATGCAACAACGCGGATAGTGAAGCCAGCATTTTCTTGATAGATTCATGAAAAGAACAAAGAAAACAGTATTTTATAATGGTTCACGACAAAGTTGTACAATACAACAATAGAGCGCGCTGCAGAAAAGTTTTGATCAAGAATGCATATTGTGGTTTGTTTAAAATTACGTCTGTTATTTTAATACCGCTTTGATAAAGAAAAACATGAATAGCGGTCACTGAACAAGCTGTGCTCTGTAAACGACTCACCTAAATTGTTGAGCAAGTGCCTGAGGTGTCGGAGTCGAGTGGTCCTCTTTGTTAATCTGAGCTTTGACCACCGGTGAAGCAGCTGGACGCGGAGAGTGACTGCCGAGTGAAAATGTTTCATTTACGTTCGATGAAATGATCAACCTTATGAATTTAAAATCAAGTGCATGAAAGATTATACTTAAATCAAATGTCCATATGGTGTAATTACTAAAAAACATTGTCCATCGAGCAATAATTATCGTATGTGAAATTAGTTTTATAGTTGGCGTGAATTGCTCGAGTCCACTTGGGGATACCTTGTTTTTATGAATCCGCGTCTTCTAGAGGTAGCCGTTGGTTCAGAAGACACCCTATTCTCTGTTAAATCATTTCGTGAAATTGGCATCACTCCCTGCTAGGATTTCAATCTCAGTTAACCGTTTGCCTGGTATGTCGATTACGCTGACTGCAACAGCCAAGCGTGCTCCAGCGCCCCAGCGCCCCAGCCAGCTTTGATGGGTGTTTTGGCTGTGTTATTGTGTGCAGGACGGTCACACGCGGCTTGCTACAATGATACGTTTCCTTCGGTGTTTTGACAACTTATAAAAGATGGTTCGCTCCAATGAGCGGGTGTTTGTATAATAATATATTTAATTTCTCTCAAAGCGGAATAGATTTCATTGTCATTGTCAGCGGTAGCGGGATTGCTATGAAGAACTGTGGGACAGTTTAAAAAACCTGGAACTGTAATGCTCGTTACATTCGCCCCATCGCCGTAATTCGCCCCATCAGCCTTGGGCAACAAATCATTATGTCATAAATGCCTTATTAAATGTAATCTTGTTGCGCGGTTTTAATATGGAGCATTTTTTTTCTGAACATCAAAATTGGTTGTTTTTGTTTTGTTTTTTTGTTGAACCTGCACAGACAGTGCTTCCAGTGAGATCCAATTAAAAGTTTATAGAAATCTGTTGAAGGGAATTGGAACGGAATTTGCGTCGCTCCAGAACATGAACAGTTGACTTGTTTTGCCCAGAGATAATATGCATGTTAACAATGGAATGTGCAACAAAGCGAGCCCTACATGTTTTGTTCATTTGAATATCACTTTTGTTGAAACACAGTTATCTCCTGTGATTGACACAACATGCATATAAAAGACTTGTGACCAGTACCTCTCCTTCTCAAATGTCGCGACCTCTCGCTGGTTAAAACCATCAACTGGGGGTCAGCGGTGTATACCACGATGGTCGCCATGGCTCCAGCTTACGTTTCTCAAAGGATCCTAAATCAGTTTCGGGCCTTTTTCGGGTGCCAAATATTCTCTCTGTATCTTCCAACGAAAACCTCTCCAAGCATGAAACCTTGCCAATGCTTTTTATTTCCCAATAGCTCACGTATCTTTTGGTCAGCGCCAAGACACGTGTCTTGGCGCTGACCAAAAGATACATGGGCTCTGGGAACGAGATTGGCCTTCTAGAATAACGGATGGTAGTTTCTACAAATAAGGTTTCGAGAAATTTGAGAAGCAAGGTTTGGAGGCAAGGTTAGCGATTGTAGCGTTGCAGTTTAGTCTTCCGTGGCAGATATGTCTTCTCACCTTGTGACCAATGATAAAATAGGAAAATGCGTTGTGATCGCGTCTTCATTGATCATTGTGCCGACGGAAAGGATGTAGCCTAATCCAAAAAACGATAGAACTGCGTCCTAACCAGATCCAATGAAATTAGAGGTTGAAAATAGCTGATGTCTGCAACAGAGCACATGAGTGCAATGGTACAAGCGATATCCCTGGGTTTCGTCCGATTGAAACGTATAGGTTGTCATGTTATTTATTCCGGTTTAATTTAGCACTAAACTACCATGCGAGCTGTGGATTCTTGCCTCTTACCCGCTTTGGCAGCGAAACGCCTGAGAGGGAACCAAGCTATGTGGATAAGAGACGAGAACCCACAGCTCGAAGGGTAGCACTCACTCTGCTTCGAACAACTCGGCCCCGTTCTATAGGAAGTCAAACTTTCTTTATTTCGTGTTTATGCCATAACGATTTTTTTTGGCGGCTAAATTCGGCTTCAAGAAGAGAAAGTGACATCAGGAAGGTCTAATCAAGTCACTTACTCCACCGGTGCTTCAAACTATCAAATTGACATCTGTGACATGAACGACATGTCGATTTAGAGCGGTTTTATAGCGTTACGGATGATTGACCTCTCACTAACCGAGCGGGAGGGCCGTACTAAGGAATATTGGCCCGAGGTCATGACAGTAAACAAAAAGGACCGAGTGCCAATATTCCCCAGTACGGTTTGGACAAACTCGGTTAGTAAGTAGTTTTAATATGTGGGGTCATGCTTGTTAGCTTTCTGTTAAAACGCACGTCCGTTCGCATTCCGCTGTAACTTGTTTTTGATGACCTCGCTTCTGAAAAATTATTTTCAAGACTCGCTCCTTCCTGCATTTCACGTGGGAATTCCTTTCATCTGCACTGCTTCGTGAATTCAATGATGTTTTTTTTTTCAGCGTGGGATTGCGCGTTATAAGCGAGGCCTAGTAGTGAGAAAAGAGTTTCTCAGCACGCATAAAAGGCGACGACAAAACCAATCACACTACGAAGAAAATACAGCTTTCAAATACATCATGCAGCTAAGCGCAAATTGAAGAAATTCACGTCTCGGTGCTACTAGCCAATCAGAACGCAAAGCTGAACTGAAGAAAACGAGTGAGAAAAAAAAATCGTTCGGTTCCTACACCGAGGTGAACACTGAAAGCCACATCCAAATTGGGTCGAGTCAATACAACGGCGAACATTGGGTGTTTCTCGCGTGGACAACGTTTCTATTGTCGTGTACAATGACAAAACGAGCAAGTTTGTAGAGACAATTGTTACCAAGAGTTACCAAGTACTCGCCTAAAATCAGTAAGTTATACCGGTATAAAACTCGTACCGGTGCAAATTTTAACAAATATCCGTCAAAGTATTTACATCTCGGATTGTAACAGCTGAGTCAAGTGACTTCATCAAATGAAATGAATTGCTTCTAAATGTTATGTATTTTTCTTTGTTATCAAGTTAATGTTTTTCAGTTACAAATGTCTAATTTTAGCCTTCGAAGGAGGTCAATAGCTAGAACACATAGGGAACAATCCTGTAGGGAACCATCTGACAGTACTTGTCCCAAGATGCGCCATACTTTTGCCGACACCTGACGTCATCACGGAACGAACGGTGAATCAGAAGAATTAGCATGTAAATGAAGTAGAAATAAGGCAACACGTGACCAAACCCGCACGACAGACAATAAGAAAACGCGTTCATCAGGTCGCCCACGTAATTGAAATGGCGCGAGAGTCCCCACCAACCGGACGCTAGGAGGTATGAATGCTTCTCATCTGCGTCTGTGGTAACGTATGGTGCCAAAATATACTTGGCGGGTTTCCCCCAGATCTTGCACTTGCCAGTCGTTTTCATGGCAACCCGGAAGTAATCTTTCTGGTGATTGACAGAGCGAAAGATGAAATAGCCAGAGAAGCCCAGTAGAAGCGTGATGGTAAAAGCCCACCAGGGCAAGATTATTGGGTGCCGGGCAAGGTAGACGCTTTGAAGAGTGTACATGAAGGGGAGCCATACATTATCGCCCCACGCCAAGTAGTAACCAAAGTGGTCATGGGCGATATCGATTGTACGCAGGTACCAAGACTCATTTAGGAAGAAGTCTATCACATAGGTTGCGTGGAGAAGGTTGAGCAATATCATTGATTTGCTGACGAAGCCAAAGTCGTTGTACTGTTTGGCTGCAAAAGACAGGTTAATTAATGTCCAGGCGACAATGCCAGGCCGTCCGTTGAAGAACAGTTTAAAATCAAAGCGGCCAATCCTTGGGTTGTGCTCAATACCCATGAAGAAGTCGTAAAATGCCGAGCCACTGAAGCACCGATCCTCGGGATGGCTCGGGAAATAGTAAGCCTTTACATAAGCGAATATCGTTAAACACAAGCCGAAGAGGTTGGTGATGACTAAGAGGCCTCCCCAGTTGTCGCTGATGATTGTGGCATTAATAACGCCCATCATGACCAATAAGCCAAACAGGACATGAGACACCACCCAGGCACTGAGGCCGTTACACTTGTACGATAGCACATTCCCAGCAGGTGTAGCGGTGCCTCGTCTAACGCGGCCTGGAAGGACTAAGTACAACACCACCTGCAACGACATCCAACAGCTGTACAAGATGATAGCTTGGGTGCTCACAGCAGGGATATTTTGCCTAACAAACTCGATGAGAGTTCCCTTAGATATCTCATGGAGAACTACACTCCCCACGCTTCCCAAGGAACATTGATACGAATCACAGGCCAACCAAAAGAACGCCACGCACGCCGAAGGCCACAGCAACATGAATGCCCCCATTACGTTAACGCTGAATCCTAAGGCTGGGGACAAATTGATGATGTCATTTTGATTCCTGACTTTCCGTGTTGCGTGAACACCGTTAGCTTGGGTCTCATCTGCTTTCCTTCTGCTAACACGTGACTGAGAGGTCTTATACGCATTCGCATCTGGGTAACCATTCTCTGTTGCAGGGTGTGTCATCATGGTACCTTTTATGGTTGAGTTGGTCTTGGTGTCACTTTTTGGTGGTTTGTTTTTAGGGAGTATTATAAGATCCGCTCAGCTACTCCTGAAAATGAAACAAAATAGAGGTCGTGACTTCAATTAACTGCAACGGGCCAATACTTCGATATCAACTGAAGCGTTTGAACTCAGTGATTGTGCGACAGTGAAAAATTCTGAGCGATGGGGCTCAATCAAAGGCCACGTATCAATGTTTCTCCAATCAACGACCACGCGCGCAAGAGGGTCTTGAACTGTAGACTTAAACCCGCCTCGTCAGTGCAGCTTGGGAGACAGTTGAAAGCCAAAGTAAGCTGATCAGACTGACCAGCTTACTTCGGATGGACCACAAATGCTGTGAATGTCTTCAGTTCAGCTCATAGTAATCTATGGCCGTGGAATGTTGCACGTGACGATTTTTGGGTTCACTTTGTATACGCAACTTGCACGAAGAGTCGCGTGCACCCCAGAATATAGGCGATTATTTTTGTACGTGTGGCTTCAGTTGCGGATTACAGGGCAGTATTCAGGTCCGTAGGCAGGTTTTTTTTGCCAGAGGGTGCGATTCAACGGGGAGATGGACCAAACGAGCTGCGGAGGGGCGAGCGTCTAGGGGGTCCGGGGGTATGCT
This sequence comes from Astreopora myriophthalma, assembly GCA_014634185.1. Taxonomy (NCBI): domain Eukaryota; kingdom Metazoa; phylum Cnidaria; class Anthozoa; order Scleractinia; family Acroporidae; genus Astreopora; species Astreopora myriophthalma. The sequence continues at coordinate 3,439,580 of BLFK01000113.1, read as the reverse complement.
CCCCCGGAAAATTTTGAAAGTTTGGTTGTCTAAGACTGCATTTCGTGGGTTTTGAAGGCAGTATGATATGAAAACAGGCGGCCAAAAGCGAACTTAAGAATGTGGATATCACTCAAACTTTTGGACTTCAAAATGGTTTTCTTTGGTGGCGCAGAGACTACTTTACGTACGTATTTTACAGTTTTAGAGAATAATCTATTTAAAAAGAACAAAAATAGAAATAAAGTTGAAAATCCGTGTTATTCACTGGGTTTGATGATCAGCAGTGCTGGTGATCATGATCTTTAAGTAGTGTGCCAAGCTCAAGCCTCCTTGGGTACTTCTTAGCAAACAGAACTGCTGCTTGTAACATGCTTCTTTCGAGGCGCGATGTTCCGCGTGGGTAAGCCCACGTTCAGACAACACATTCCCGCCATATGATTGGCTGTTGCCTAATCTCCTTGGGATCCGTATAGCGTGGGAGTCGATCTAAAAATAACTTGAATTAACTTAGTCACATTTTTAGGCGAAACATCTTTTCCACAGGTCACGCGACATCGACATGTTCTTCTGTACGCCAAGAAAGTTTTCGGCTGCATGAACAGATATTCATTGTCTAACACTCCCTCTGCATCGCGCAGATTCTCAGTTGCACATACGCCATAGACCTGTCTCCCAAACTCGATTTTTGCGCTAATATTTATTACCAGTTTCGGCGACTGAAGGAAAATGATAATTGATACCCCTGTTTAATACTACTGTTTATTCTTCGAAAGAGCAAAATAACAATTGAAACTTGAGATGTGTATTCAGCTCAGGGATTGTCTGGCATAAATACTGAGCAAATATTATATGTAGCCTTTACTTTAATTTGACAGGAGAGGGGGATGAAAATATAGTTTACCGGTCGATAATTATCGAGGTCGATAATTATCGACTGGACGTTACACGTTATCAGGTTATGTAATAGAGAGAATCAAAGATCATACCAGCCCTACCTTGATTCCTTAACGTAATCGTTCAAGTGCTGGCTGTGTGCGCACAACTGTTTATTGTAAAGTAGCGCAGAGATTCCTCAGATTTGGTGGTGCCTGTTCCGTGATGTAGCTTGGAAAACAGTGATCCTCAGGCAATATGCGGCGTCTATAAATAAGAGAATATATTGATGAATCAGACTACCCGTGGAAAACATGCGTCCGACATGTGATGCAACTGGTACGCGAACGGGCGCAGACGTTAAGGAAACCCGTCGTTCAGAGGCCTTGCTAGCAGCCTTTGAAAAGAAATCCATGAAGATTCGGCGAAACTAAGAAAAATCTTGCATCGTAGAGCCGGGGTCTAATAACGGTACCATGCTAGAGACGTTAGAAGTGAATCAGGTACAAGATATTCTACATTTTTATTCTTTAATTTGTCGGTTGAGAACTTGAAAACAGATAGGCATAGTCCTGTCCTCAGGCGGCCAAACCAGAGGGAATATCGCAAACATTGCCTTGAGGTAACGAACCGATCACGAACAATTGGTAGGCAACCTTGACCTTGATCAGAACGGGTTGCGGTCGCCAGCGTTTTTATGTTTTCTCATCGACTTGTTTTGTTTTGTTTCGTTTGTTTGGTTTTATTTCTGGGTTGCGGTGGCCAGGCGTGTAATCGGCTGCCACTTGTTTCCATCGCTCAAAATGACATTGGACATTTCCTGACAATTACATGACGTTATATTAAACGGCATCTCGAATGAGCAATTGCTTGTTTATTGTTGGATATTTATAGCTGCATAAAAACCAGTACATCGTGTCACTGTTAGTTGCTGGATTAGGAATGTCTTAGAAAAGGCTGGTGTTAACACAAAGATTTTCTCTGCTCATAGTACCCGGGCTGCTGCCGCTTCAGCTGCACACTGAAATAATGTTCCTATAAATACCATCATGGAGGCAGCTGGATGGTCTAGAGAAAGTACATTTAGAAAGTTTTATGACAAGCCAGTTCTGTGAGTCATTGGTCAGGAGCTGGGGAGTCACGTGCCAACCCTATTATTACATAATATGGGGCATATCAGTCCCCCCTTCAGTTAGTGAGAATGTGTCCACTCAGGATTTAAAGACTGAATGCTCAGGTTTCCCGCGCTGTCTCACGTGACTCCTTAGCTCCTGACCAATGACTCTTAGAATTCCAATCAAACTTCACCTTACAGGTAAGCCTCGTTTAATTTTTTAACTTTCCCTGATCCAAAATCTGACTCTGCGTCAACAGCTAAGTAAGCTGTAATGGGGGATCTAAATCTGGAGGGTCCAAATTCACCAGGACACCGTGGGATCGAAATTCTCGTACGGTTATGAAAAGTTCATATCGGTACCATGTAAACGAATACAGAACGATAACAGAGGACCTGGACGAAGTGGTACCGAAATAAAATTCCAAGGAGTATCTTCTCAACACCGGCAAAATAAATAAGCAGCTGATCATCGGGGAAAAGCGAACAAAACGACGGAGAAAAGTGACAGTGGACGTCAGTGAGGCTCGAGATTTATAATCAGCAAACTGAGCAAACAAGAATAGTTAGCCGGATAAGGTCTTCATTTTTAAGAGAAGCGAATAATTTTGCTTTCATCAAGTTATGTTTGCTTCACGTTGGTCAAAGTTTTCATGCGAACGCCGCACCGCAAGCTTCATATTTTTCACCTCATTTTCCATGCGCGAAAATCGATCCTGATGTTTGTAAATAGTTGCTTTTTGGTCGACGATCGGGCCAAAGCTAGGCAAGAACATGTGCGACCACCAGTTACGACTTCTACTGTGCGAAAAGAGAATTGCAATTGTTGATAACTTCAACAGGCTTTATATGTAGTCATCTTAATAACAGTGGGTTCGCTCGTGTTCCACCGGCTTTTTAGAGCTGAGAACTCAGGCGACGGTACAGTCAATGAAAAAAGGCGAATAAATTGAAGAATCACGGCTCAATAAAAGGACGAAAACATAAATAACAATACTGCCTCACCTTACCACAGTGTGATTAGGTTAAATAGCCGAACTCACCATAAACAGTAAGAACGAGAAAATGCCGGCTTTGTAACCGTACTTGCCGATTCGACGTTCACTCGTCGTTTAATTAATATCAACTCGCTGTTAAAATCGCAGCCAGTCTGGTTTTATATCGTTTAAACGTTACACTGAAAACAGTTTTCGATCTACCTTTCGTCCTTCCTTCTGGCGCTGGAGGGAGGCAGCGTCACAATAAACAGAATAAATCGACCGAAGCCACAGGCAAAACCATTTTTTTCCACTCAAATATTGGTGCAGCTTCGAGCTAGATACCATTCAACAGCATTAGCAACTACGTGTATCCAATTGGCTTTTGTGGCAACTGTGAAGAAAATCAGTCGTCTTGGCAGGCTACGGTTCTGTTAAGACAGATGCAATTGCATGAACTAAATAATTTATGATAAGCAATGTGTTTTTACTCTTTAGTGATTTGAATGACAAATACGTTCAACAAAGAAACACTCCACGCAAAAATGCAAAGTCTTTCATATCAGAAAAATGTTCTATTCATGAGCCCCTCCAAGGGGTTTTGGGGAACAAGGGAACATGACTAATTTAAAATGTGGAACAGGGGAAGAAAATACAAAATATTTCAGGGAACAAGGGAACACAAACCGTTTTAGGGATAGAAAAGCTGGGAAAAAGTTCGGAATG
>BLFK01000113.1:3390179-3408924 GCA_014634185.1 Astreopora myriophthalma | reverse complement strand
GGGGCACAAAAGTAGTGTCGCTAAATTCATTTCGCGAATGACAGGTTCAGTTTTCCACACCCCATTCTTTGGGTGCATTTTTTTGGACTAATCTGTCCATTCCTATTCCGATTTAGGATTAACGGAAATTATAACAGGAATAAGGTTTTCCAAAAAAATGCATATTTCGAAAACGGAATGGTTCTTGCAGAGATGACCTGAGAACTAACACTAGCCTGGACACGACTGAGGGTGACATTTGGCGGCTGCGCACGATTTTAGCACCAAAATAATAAAAAAAAACGTTTATTCTGAGTAAACCGTATTCTGTTTAGTCCATTTATTCTGCTATCAAGAGCAGAATGAACGGAATAGTATTCCATTCATTCCAAACCCAAAAAATGTGTAAACCAACCAATCTATCTATTCTTATTCTGCAATAGTCCCCAAAAAATGCACCCTTAATTTCATGTGTACATCGGTACTGGTGACATACAGTGTGGATCAGTAGCAACATTCAAGCTACAGAAACACTCCAGTTTCTACTTTTATAGTTATTAAACGACAGACTTGTGATTAATTTCTGCAGCCGTCTTTGAGTAGTTAAGCAGTTGTTGTAACCTGCTATTTTTTTTGCTGTTGAAGCAGCTGCTATTGTTGTGGCGTTTAGGTCTCCTGGTAGGTATGTTCTCCTGAAGGTTATCAAGCTAGTCATGTGAAATCCTTATGACAGCTGCCACACAAGCCCTTGTCTTTCCTTAAAGGGTTGCTGATGTGATTATTGTTCCTTAGGCCTCAACAGTGTGCAACTGATTGGTTACTCAGGGAGTGACCCATTGCGAGGCAGCAATGACTTCCAACCGACAAAGTTCAGTTTAGCAACAACAGTTTACTACCAATCAAGAGATGGTAAGAAAATTAATGGCTTTCCTTCAGGTTTTCAGCATGGAAGCAACTGGGTCTCGCACCTACACTGCAGGTTCAACTTTTTTGTTTGTTTGTGATTTGTAGTGTTGTTCTCAAAGATGTCAGCCTCTTGAAATCCAAAATATAGAGACTTTTTGTTTTGCACCAACCGTACCCCTTCATTATCCCTCTTAATATTGACTTCTGGATGCACACACATACACACACACACGCACACACACACTTTAGCCTGCAAATACAGACACATGTCTCTATCAACAGGCTGCACGCACCTACCCCATCCCTGCAAAATTGGCAAAAGGCAAAACAGGAAAACAGATCTGTTTGGAATGATGTAGCAAGAAGCCTTACATAAAACATTACTGTGTTGGAGCTTTAGTTCAAATTTTAGCCTACAATTGGCAAAGATCCAAAGTTGATTTTAGCCTCAACATTTGGTGATACATGTATTGATATTGATAATGTTCAGAGCAGTTTTCAACTGAGTTTCAAAAGTAATGTCCTTGCCTTGGTTTTAGTTTTGATTGCTTAATGAGTGGTTCAGAATACTTGAGCAAACTTTTTAACCAATCATATGCTAGGCTAAAACCAATAATTATTGCAACTTAGTCAATGTCATTTTCCCGCACTTGGTGCTGGCTTCCTTTACTTGCTTTGCATTCTGATTGACCAGTACAACCAAGTTGTTTACTCCAGTTTGTTTACTCCAGTTTGTTTACTCCAGTCTGTGGTTAGCTGAAGGGTGTAATTTCTTTAAAACATTATTTGGCAGGCTTCGTAGTTAAGTGGTTCTTGTGCCAAATAATGCAGTCATATTATTTACACCAATTTCTTATTTTTTTGTGTGATTTTGAAGAAAAACTTGAGAGCAAGACTGAGTGGCACAACATATCAGTGTTCAAGCCTTCACTGCAAGAGAAAGTAAATGCTTATGTTAGGAAAGGGTAAGCTTTCTTGTTAAGTTTCTTTTTTTACCCTTTATGATGGCTTTTTAACTGGGATCTTCAGCTTCTTTTGAGTGTATTGTGAGCATGTTTAGAACCTATGAATTTATCCAGTGTCTGAAGCAGGTTGCATAAATCTGGCTGTATTACCAGGTGGGTGGCCAAAACAAAGAGGATACCCGTGATATGTGAATCGAGATCTGGAAGTTTTTTGTTTTCATTTAACTGCGTATTTCAGGGATATGCAGACTATGCAGTTTAAATTCCAATCAACAGTTCTATCTTTCATTGCTGTCAATCACCGTCGTGGACTGGGCTGAACTGCCTCATTGTGCTTTGTTATTGGCAGATTTTGATCTGCTGTTTTGGTTTCTTTTTTAAACACATTGGTGAGCTGTTGCCCTGCTCAGGTCACAGAAGAAAAATGAAAACGTTAGTTGGATTTTAAAGCCTGCAGTCTACTTATTTTATGGAAGGTGCAGTAATGTACAGTATTATGATTTCTGTCCACTTTCTTTTCAGAACTCGGCTCTTTGTCCAAGGATCCATACAGTACAATAACTATGTGGATCAGGAGGGAATCAAGCGCTATAACACAAGCATTGTCCCAAGTACATGGGTTTTAAATATTGGGACGAATTGTTTTGTAAAGATTACCCTGTTTAAGTAGGATAATGATGATGACAGTGATAATAATTAACTTAAGTGCCAATGGATTTTAGCAATCCCTGGAGCACTAATTGGGGATGCTGCAAATGAAACTAAACCAACGGAAATCAAATCAAATTTGCTTTTTGAGGAGGGAGGAAAACCAGGGTACCTGGAGAAAAACCTCTCAGAGCTAATTCGATAACCAACAAGCTCAACTCACATGTGACACTGAGTTGAATTGAACCTGGGGCTCACTTCTTAAGAATCCCGAAAAGCTTATGCTTACTCTGAAAACCTGGTCTCTTGGCATGCTTTGGAGACCAGAAAGAGCAACCTACAGTGTAACTGTAAAATGTTATGGCTCAAGAATGTCTCCCATTTCAATATATGGAGGGAATTATGGCTCCCAAAATGTACCCGAAAAGCTTTCCTGAAACGAACCCTTGGGCCAGATTGGTGGAAGGTGAGTTTTCTCACCAGTGCGCCAACCCTGCTCCCTGAGAATAAATTTCAGGGGGCCGCAATTAACTTTTGACGAGTTGTGACAGATTTGATGGCACTAGTTGGAAAGAATTTGTCATCAGCCAGACTTGGTTTGCCATGTGAACTTTAATTTTATTTGTCTTGTGAGCAGTCCAGAATGGGGAAAGTGCCCTTATTATCAGTGTTTTCACTAGGACATTTTGATGTCTTATTTGCAGGTGATGTCATTGTTCTTTCTCAACCAATTTCAATGGATGAAGCTGACTATTAATATGAATACCAGGAATTACCTCTGTAGTTATTGGTAGTTAAATTAATATTGTGTTAATTAGTTAGATTTTGTAATAGACCCTATTTATAAATGACAGCCAATAAATTAGTCTTTTGTCTTTGTGTTGTTTAGCCCAAAAAGCCTCATTATGGAGCAGAAATTCTTTTAGGTTTTGTTCATGTTGTCAAGGCTAGTTTGGCTAATTAGTACATAAGACAGAAGAATAATTTATTGGCTGCCATTTATGAATAGGGACCATCTGTGATACAAGCCAGTAAGTCTAATTGCAGGGGCCTGTTACTTGAAACTAATTTGTAAAAGTGTGATCCATTTTTTGTGAAAATGTGGATGGCCTGGAAAGTCAATTCAAGTCAGCCTTTTCCTCAAAGTGCAAACATCCTGTGATGGTAGTATAAATCAGTTTTACCTTGCATATGAACAAGAACTCATTTTCATAAGAAGGACTTTGCACTTAGACTCGTTTTGAAAATGAGGCTGAAGTGAACTCGGAACTGGCCCATCGGCGGTCATGGAAAGTCATGCAAAATAATTATACTTTTGTATGCTCGATAAATTATTGCAGATGTCAAGAACAACAATAAAACAAAAATAGAAACAAGGGCGAGTTGATACCCTAAAACAAGCATGATTTTGCCAATTTTCCAAATTGCAGCTAAACTCTAGGTCATGGAAAACTGGAAAGGGTCGTGGAGTTTGAAAAGCTCGAAAGTGTATAAACCCTGACCTGCTAAGGATGTTGATGGAAGAGTGTGGCTATCACAGTGGACAGCATGGCCCCTTTGTATCAGCACTCATACCACACCAATAGCTGTGTCATTTCCAGTCTAAACATCATAGTTGGGTCTTCTACTTCTTCCTGGGTGCTACTCTGGTTTTCTTTCCAAAATTTCTGTCTAAATTTCAACCTGGAAGGCACTGGGGCGGATCCACGAATGGTCCGGGTGGTACTGCTGAACCCCATAACCTGAAATGAAAACGCGTTTTTAAAGACGTTTTTTCGACAACTAACTTTTAAAGTGGTCCACTTAAAAGTGGACAAACATGAAAAGGGCAAAAATGACATTGGTGGACGAGAGTCTTTTCCTTTGAAGCACACAGCGAAAACAAATATAACTAATTTTCCTTTTATTTTCTAAACTGGTTTTGATTATTGTAAACACTTAAGAGTAGTCCTTGTTTAAAAGAGCTCAAGACAGAGACGGTTTCAGAGACATAAACCAACCAACAGTCATCGCACAAAACGCTGGAAATCACGTTTCCGATGACCTTCATTTCAAAATTTCTAAGGGAGCATGCCCCCAGACCCCCCGAAAAGGGTCCACCTTGGAAACAATTCTCCGAACCCACTTGACTAAATCCTGGATGCGCCCTTGAAGGCAAGGACATTGATTGAGCCCATAGTGCTAATAATGTGCACACGGGAGACTGAAAGCGTATAAAACTTTAATAATTACAGGGTTCGTACGGGTCAAGCAAAACCTGGAAAGTCATGGAATTGAAGTATTTCAGTTTCCAGGCCTGGAAAGTCATGGAATTTAATTGTCGGTCATGGAAAGTCATGGAAAATTGTAGTTACGTGTGGTACGTAAATTATTGCAGAAGTGGAAGCAAGGACAAAATAAAGTGCAAGCGAGTTATGTCAGAAAATACCCCAAAACAAGGACGATTTGACAATTTTCGAAACTGGCAGCTAAACTTTAGGTCATGGAAAACTGGAAAAAGTCATGGAAAAAGGTCATGGAAAGTCATGGAATTTGAAAAACTCTTAAGAGTACGAACCCTGAATTAATGTGTTGTCTTGACGTCAAGTGCACATTTACCTAATTTGTTTGACCGCTGTCCATGACCATCACGGTGCTGGTAGTAAATTAAGTTCGTGGCAAAGGACACAATAACCCAACAATGATTCAGGGTATTTATGTTGTACAGTTCATCTACATAGTGTGTGTCACGTAAATGGCATGACAGCGCTCTTGATTTACGTCCACTTGTTCAAATAATATCAACAGTTTTGTTTTATTATGGAATTTGGTGTAACTTGCCATTTGATATGAAAAATCAGTTAATCGTCACATGACTGTTAGTAAGGATAAAGAAATCAGAGGCTGCTGTTTAGTGCCACCTGTACAGAACCTTACAAAGATCAAGAATTTTATGTCTGCCACTGGCGTACATTTTCTCCCCAGTCCTGCAACTTTTAGGGTTCTTGCCACATCACTTTGCCATTTCTACACTGTCGGTCGGCACCCGTCTCATTTTAAATTTGTTCCCGGGCTCTAGTACTTGCTGTTCCCCATTCCCACATCGTAATGAAAAGTGCAGAAGCAAAGCTCTGGAGGAACGCAAGTTGAAAAACGCTAAAAGCGCGGTTTGAAATATCTCTTGGTAGTCGAAAGAAAGTACTTTCCTTTCTGACATAGAGTCTCTAGCAACTCAAAAATGAACTTCATAATTGCAAACTTGCAATGATTGACGTTAACAGCTTAACTTAATTGTGGTACGCCATGACAGGCTACTTAGAATGCTCCTTGAATGTCATACTCTTTCCAAAGAAGAGAACGCTACCGCTGTCTTAAAAACGTCTGTTTTCGAGAAAAAGGCAATTACATGTACCTTCTTGTCCAAGAAGTCAGAAAAGACAGCTAAGAGGCTACTTAAATGTTCAGTTCCCAGCTTTGAAAACATTTTTCTCATTATTTATATTGCGTACGTTTCTCGGAAGCCTCAAAATTTCTTACGCATAGTAAAAGAGAAGACGTTACCAGGCATGAAATCGTGCAAACAACTGCAACAACTCTGCCTATTTTCGTATCTTTAAAAGACCAGCCTTTACAAACGACTTTTTTGGGCCTGGAAAGTTTAGGGACTATCCGAGAAATAAGCCCCGCGTCAACTGACAGTCAAACGCATTCTCGTGACGAGAATACGAGAGGTACCTCACCTGGCCCCGGTTGTTCGAAAGGTGGATAACGCTATCCAGCGGATAAATGCTAGCAAATCCAATTGAGTTATCCAGTGGATAGTGATTTATCCGGTGGATAGCGCTATCCACCTTTCGAACAACTGGACCCTGATTACGAAAGGCGTTAGATCATTGTTACATGTACTATGATGGATAACTTGAATGTAACAAAAAAGGAAGTAAGATCAAGGATAGCTACGGCTGAGGATGCCTTAAAAAAGAACAATAAATTGGAAAAGGATAGCACATTTGTTAAGTGCATCACATGAAGTTAGAGCAAAATGATGAGAAATTGAAGTGGAATTTTTCCTTTTTTTGTAGAAGTTTGTGTTTTTTTTTCACCCGCAGCCATACAACATCATTTGAAACGAAAATGTTAGGACTTTTAAATGCTTGTGTTTTCCCCTCAAACTGTCATTCAGTTGTAATATTATTTCTTTGCTCATGGTTCCATATATGAGCTAATCATGTTATACCTTAATTTTCTTCAATTTGTAAATTTGAATCCTAACTTTCCCCTTCTTTACTGCAAGTTAAAGAAATGTTAAGTTCATTTACCCTTTTATCCTGGCTGATCAAAAGGCAGAATACGTTTCCTAGACACACTGTTTAGATCTGCCTCTGTATAACTCCATGATGACACGCCAGAGGCTATGTTCCGAAAGAATTGAGGATTGCTTTGATCTTTGAGTTTCCGTACTTTACTCGTGCTTTATATAGATCATTTACGCCTATAACTAGTTCTTCCATTTACCTCCCATCACAATTAGAGGAGTTTACAACCACGGCATCCCCGTTATGGAGGATCTAAATTGTTGAGGATTTCTCAATTGATTGTTGTAACTCAGGTAGCAACAGTTCTACCGACACACAACAACGATCACATTCGCTTAAAAGACGTTCCTTGTTTTTTTTTTCCTGGTCTGTCTATCAAGATGCAAGATAATTAATTGTTGGGTTGTTTCAACACCAACACCCACATTTGTTTGTCTTCTCCCTTTTCGAGGATTATGAGCTGCTTACTTGGCTAATCGATACTCAAGTATTTCAGATGACTCGTGGCTTGTTCTTACCGGCTATCTGCCGTCGCAGAACAATTGGATCTACTGCTTTGTCAGTAGTAGTTTTGGCTCAGCTCTCACCCACCCAATTCCAGGGCAGTTTTGATTTTTATTTTCGTGCAGCCGTACTTGGTAGTATTGACTTTCTATGAAATCAATTGTTGTCTTCACTGAATTCTAAGTTCCTTGCTACTAAAAGGTCTGGCCGGTACACGATGGTTTAGTTGCGTGTACAGAGGTTGCATGTATGTGAATCATTAAGCTAAGAGTCTTACTAAATTTCTTGCTCCAAAGAGTGAGTTTCGATCTACCTCTCTAAGACGAACAACTGGTCTCCTTGGGGAATCTTTCAAGCTCATCAAATATCCAGCAATTTCAACAAGATATCAGAGCAATATTAAAAAGTAACTTCTTACTTCAATACCGTCAAAAGAAACATAAGTACAATAATAAGTACAAAAAAATTCATGTAACTACGAACGTTTGGTACACCATGCACGATCTAGATGAAATTATCAACAAGTACTCATCAAAAGTCCCAAAAACAAATGCAAGGAAACAAATCTCAAAGTATTCCATCCAGACATGTCAGTGCTTTTCTTTGAATTTCTTCCAGTTCCTGCATTTGAGTTTTTCCTTAGCATCGTTTTCTTTAACAAACTATTTACTGCTTGGCTGTTACACGGCCCCATTGGGTTAAGGTTTGGCCGTTTTATGCTAAACCAAATGGGATTAATATAATTACTCGTCCTTTGTTTTCTTTGTTGAGGCACTTACGTCCTTTCTACGTCCATGCATCTATTGAGCACAGAGTAAGCAACGTAAATTGCTATCAAGGTGTCGTCGGTCGAGGGAAAGTAAAAGTTACCTGGCCTCGAAATTGGAATCGAAATGTTTGTTATTCTTTTCACTGAATTCACTGAATAAACAAGACACAAGTTACATCTGTCATGTTTGTGTCAAGAATGACACAATTCAATGTGCTAAGCCGACTTTATTTTCAGACGTGAATGATTTGCATACGTAGACCGTTTTATCTTGGAAATTGAGTGATTTGCCAGTTCTCAACCTGCACAAGTCGTCGTTTCTTGAAACAGACTGAAGCGAAACATCATGAGCACTTTTCCTTGAACAACTTGCTTAACAGGTACCTAAACAGATCCACTTGTGCAGTACTAGCTTTAGACTAGTTGAAAGAAAATCTTTCCAAAGGGTGTTCGGTTATTGTTCGTGTTATTACCTGGTAACCTGGGAATGCATACTTCGATGATCTTTCCATTTATCTGTTGACACATTGTCCTGGCAAAAGTTGACAGTCTTTTCTTTCACTGAACTTGTGGCTTTGTGCAGTTTGTAAGGTGTACCCTGCATCGAGAATTTAGTATAGGATATCAGGTCTTGTGGTTCATTTCGCTGTTCCACTATCGAGTGAGTAATCTGTTTACATAATTGTTGTCGTTGGTGGTGTTCAGCGAAAAGGTCGAAATACCTGCAAACAAAAGCAATATTTTACTGTCGGTTGATCAAGCGTGACCGGCAAAGAGTACTTGTCGTCCACAAAAATTTCAATTTGTGCATTTAAATCATTCAACAGTCGTCTGGTCTTTACTGACAAGGGCTTTGAATCGCGGATAAGGACGTCAACAAGAAGCTCCAGCAAAGAGGGATTGCAGAACTTCAAGTGCCGGCGTGGAACTTCAGTGTTGAACACAATTGAAGAGAGCACTGGAGTCCTCGGAAAAGATATGACTGATATAGAGTTACTTAATCTCCACGCATAGAGAAGGTATTTAAAATTTCGAACTTTCAACTAGCAAATATAAATCCTGGTTTGAACGGTTTGTTAAGCTGCAAAACAGCTTTTCTGGTTGTGTTGGTAAGTAATAGTATCACTGAGAGACCAGAGAATTTCAAAGAAAAGAGAACATTTTGCGAGAACGACCGTGAGCTGATAACTTTGAAGCATATTTCAGTTTAGTTTGAATTTTGAGCACCCAATATAGTTTACAACGAATTAACAACTTTTCTTGAAATGTTCGTATCATTCGTTTTTCTGTAGCTTTCCCAACGCTTAGGCCTATTTTCAAATTAAGGGTGTCCGTTGAATATTAAATGCTTCATTAATTGACTCACGGCTCGATTTTGAACGCCTGATGGATTTCTTTCAGCAGTTATAACGATGTTTGCACGCGTCATACAAACGATATCTGTTATAGCTGCCCGATCTTAGGGAGACATTAGTACGCCTTAGTAACAAAAATGTTTGTGATCAGCATTTGTTACAAGTCGTCTCTATGCTCGCGTCATATGCTTGGCCAGAAAAGTGAAGAAAAGACTAATCAGAAGAGTCTTCAGCGGATAAATGACACGGCTAAGCTTACCATTATTAATTATTCCTATATCTGAACAAGCTTTATTTGCAATTGCAAGCATACGATGGCAGATTAGACAACCGTTGACAGCATTTCAGCGAAAGGGACAGTTTTATTGTAACAAATAAAATTCTGCTTACTTGCCAAGAACATCTTCAAATTCAATCTCAAATATAAATAATGATTTAAAGAGTGCATTTTAAAAAAGATAACGTTTTATTGATGAAGCAATATGACATACTTTTAACACTCTTTAGTCTAAAAACGGTTCAACTAAACTTAGACTGGACCACAATCTTGGCAGTTTGATATCATAAAAGCACCTTTCAGCCAAAGGCTGTAGTATCTGCTTTCATCTTGCAAGGTATTTTGTGCTCCTTGATTTTCTAAGGTTTAGCATGCACATGAAAATAGGCAAAAGTTGTCTTGACGCTGGTATGATGCATTGCCAAATTATCTTTGTCATCTTTCCCATCTGCCAATGGATTGGATTGTCAACACTAGCAAGCGAAGTTCATTTGAATCAAGACAACAATCGAGTGGATAACAGTACGTCTGTTCCCCTCACACATTGTGGGTGCATTCAGGGCTGTTGGCAGCTCTTGCCTTTGTTAGACCGCTCGTTTCTAACAAGGCAACTGAGACTTCAAGTGTGTGATGATTAAGTTTGGACTCGGTTGATCAAGATATTCGATTCAACACCACTCTCATCTGAACTACCTCTCAGTAACCGGCAGTACTATATATAGCTGTGTAGTTGTTGGTAATTTCCTCCTCTGCGGATGACATTTGAAAACACAATGGGAACATTCCGTGAAAGGTTAAAAACAATATTTCCCAGACACTGTTGTAGAGTTTGGGTAAAATGCTTAAGATGACCGCCATTCAAATTAGACTGCTTATGATGAAATCTGTATGAGCTGTAATGTTGACATGCTATTGTGCTGCAAAATGGTTGTTCTAACGCGGTTTCAGTATCTACACTCAAATGAAATCATCAACTCATCCGGAGCTCAAGCTTGCGGATTTATGGCGACTTGATGGTCGGAACATCACCCAATATAAAGACTGATAAACATGTTTTTGCCGGTTGTATGCATGTTTGTAAAGGTCTGTATTACGCCATGAAAACTCATTCAGTAGTCATTGTACGTCAAATTGATTGTCCCTGTAACACAGAGCCAGTATTAAACTGAAACAGCACTCTGTACTCAGTGCTATCCTTAACTTTTCGGCTCAGGGAAAAATTTGTTACAAAATATTCTCTGAGTTGACAGTCCAACAAATTTGCCGGGTAGATGGTAAGCAAGCATCGAGGACCCAGGGAAAATAAAGGACATATACAGACACAGGTCTAGTAATATAACTCCTCTGCAGTTTCAGACATATTCATGATAAAATCTCTGTCATCCAAAAGCTTACCTCTACAGTTAGAGGAAAAGAAAACCCTCGATTTTATCAGGCACTGAGCTATAGTTTCAACTGTTCATTGCTCAAAGAATTTTCATTTCCTTCAGGAACTATAAGTCACAAATGTTCACACAAACCCTCACAATTGCTAACTCTTACATTTCACAACCACAATAAATGTTCTCATCAGTATAAGCATGGGCCAGATCAAACTGAAGAGGACTCTATAGTTGCTCCCTTGGCAGTTCAGATAATTCCGTTTACTTGCCTATTCGCCACAAAAAAAAAACAGGGTTTATATTCGACTAAACTGAAAAATTACAGCTCATCATTGAGTGCACTTGCCCCTAGCCTAAATACTTCAGCCACCCGAAGGTGTCCCATTATCGGTCAGCTCCATAGATGTTCTCACTAATTTTAATCGAAGAAAGACTTATGGTCGAAATTACCTGATCTGCGCAGCTGTTTAGAGATGTGTATGACATCGGTTAGTTTGAATGATTCGATTTCTCTATGCGCTCTCAATAAACGCTGTTGTTTAAACAGACCCATGACCTGAACTTCGTCTGAGCGTGTTGCCCTTCCGGCAGCCGCCCGAGTTCCTCGATCACAGCTGCATGGACGGTAGCCGTACCTATGGTCAATTTCTCAAGGAAAACTGATGGGCCAAAAATACAACTCTTTTCTCCCCATCTAGGAGTTTGAAGCTTAAATTAATACGAAGTGGTGTTCCGAAATAGTCTTAACCTGGAGCCGACTACTGTTAAAATGGTCGAAACATGTTGAATTCGAAATCAAACAAGTTCTGACTAGAGATTTCCACCTTGCGCACGGCTATCTAAAACCATTGCAATCGCAGGTGTAAATCCAAAGCTTAGCCTTTTCTCGGTTTTAATTTCTGGTGAGTTAACCCGGACTCTAACTGAATGAGTTCCCGCGTAACGTGAGTGGCACGCAGACATGATGGTCTAAATAAAACAATAATTCCTACTGTAGATACTGGTATATCGCTTGAGTAAAGCATGTCCAAGCTTCATCAACTAAGAATTATCATTAGGACTCACCGATCTATAAAAAACATTGATTTAAAGAGAAATGATGACTTGAAAAACAGTTAAAGTGATAAGACTGCTGATGAACCATACACCTTTGAATTGACAGTACTCGAGAGTGCTTCGGAATGAAAATTCAAAATTTACGGAACGATTAAGCTGTAATTGAAACAAAATAATCCTTTGTTCAATGTTAAAAAAAATTAATTGAAACTTTTATTAAAATATCAATCAAATCAACGTTCAATATAAAGCTTTCACAGAGCATAACTTGCAATAGAATTCAAGTTCGAAGTAGAGCGTGCGGACGCTATTTCTGTATACAAAATAATAACAAAGTCCTATTATTACCGGTTTGTTTTCATTTTTCGTCTCAATACGTACGCGTTCTTCCAGCCCGTAAACTCCTATGGCACACGGAACCATTCACAGGGAAATTGAAAATTTAAACTACGTAAATAAATCAAAGAACTACGATTAGGGAATCACCATTTTGTCAGTCCATTTGATCGCGCAAAAAACGAATTTCCAGGGCGAGCTTTTCCTTCTCCATGACGAGTTTCTCTTTCTCCAATGTCAGCTTTTCCTTCTCTAAAATAAGTTTGTCTTTCTTGAGTCTGTCTATTTCAGCTCGCACGTGCGAGACAGGTTCGTCTTGGAAGTAATGGTCGGATAGCTTCCTCTTTTTACCACTGATCACGTGCGAGATTGAGGAGGGCAGCATTCGCCTTTGTTGCGGTAGCAAAACACGATGTTGCCTCGCTGGGCTGCTTGTACGACTTGTGCTGCTTGTAACGGGAAATTGTCTAGGGATGGAAGGTGCAGAAACAACGGTCACTGGGACGGCGGGAGACGTTGAAGCAACAACGTCGTCACTTGATAATACGCCATCAACTTCCCTTGTCGCGTGAGCTTCTGCTTTGGAAACAGTTGCAGTACTCTCAGAAAGTGTTGATTCTCTGTCGTGATTTTGCTGTGAATCTTCCCTTTCCCTTGTATCAGCAGGTCCCGCCAACACTGAAGGTTTGACGTCTTGTCCTACGACCACATGAACAACGTGCTGCAGTCCGTTTAGTTCATGATCCCCGTGATTATTTACGCCATTGTCTTTTTCGGATTCGAAAGTTTGCTCGCCTTGATCGGCCTCAGTAAAACTGCCATCGAAGGAGTTTTCTAGCCCTGGAGACTTCACTACACTGCCGCAGTTTGATACAGTAATCCGTAAAATTTCTACGATTCTTTGACTAACCGGAGAGAGTTTTCTTTGTGAAACGGATTGCTGACCGTTCTCTGAAGGTGTTATCGATTCCAACAGTTCCTTCTTAGCGGCGCGCACCATGTTTTTCCATTTTCTCTTCAGGTCATTGGCCGTTCTTAAAACAATCGGATTCTTGCTATTATAATCACCGCAGATGCGTTTCCACACTTCCACCTTTTGTTTGTTGGTGGCCGCATCGTTCAGTTTTGAAGTCAGTACTTTGGCGTTCCGCTCAAATTGGGAGATCAAGTACAAACTCTCCCCTTCAGTAAAATTGGGTTTTCGCTTGTTCGCTACGAGCAGCAGATCCAGTGATTCGTTGCGGCCTTCTCCAGCGTAACTCTCCATCCGCGAGGTATATTACGGCGCAGATCGAGTAGAGAAAATAGCATGGATTAAAACCACCACGATTCTAATGGAAATTCAAACTTGCGCTTGATCGGACTGACCAACCTTTAAACCGAGATCGTGCGCTGATCAACGTTCCAGGCAAATTAACTCATACTTGCTTTCAATATCAAATGACCTCTGATGATGTTGGCACTAAGTCAAAGGCCTAAACTCAGACTCTTCGATTGTAGCATATACTCTGTGACTAATACAGGTCTTAAAATATAAATAGATGCAAAAACACAATCTGCGTGGACCACTGCACGTATTATGTTAATCCCGTGACGTCATGGAGAGAGATTACGAATGGTTTTAATCCCAAAGCCTTATATCACATTTTTAGTAGTAAATCCGGCTTACAAAAAGCCTTTGTAATTTTTGAAAACCTGCCTGTCTCTTGATGTGAATCTCGCCAGAGTTTTAAATATGCGAACAACCCAGAATCGACAATTTGCGGAAAGAACATCACTGAAAATTTCTGAAGTTGTTGACAAGAATTGTTTTTTGCCAGAGAAACTATTCAGGAACAAATACCGTGTTTCCGACAGAGCAGAACGTAATTTTCTCCGAAATAACGTACTTTTACGAAGGAAAAGGCAGCAACATGACAATATGACAGCATGGATAGTACTTCAGATTTTCCTGGATCAGAGAATGTTTTATAAATACAGCCCAATCCTTAGCCATCGAATAGTTAGGCAAAGAAACTGTTAATGAGTAATTGTGCGATAAATCACGACTACTTCAATTGTGACCGTGGTACTCCCAGGAGGTGCACTGAGACGTTTTAATGGTCCATTTTTGACAAGGTACCCACAATATTACTGACAAAAAAAACAATACCTTATGATCTTCCTTTCAATCAAAACAAATGGAAACGCAATTAGATGCATTGCCAAATTATTATTACATTCACGGAGGAGAAGGAGGGGGCTGTGGATGTTGGAAGAGAGTGTGATGCACGAAGAAACGATGCGTGCAAAATTATTCCCGTTCCTCCCCAACCCCCGATCCACTTTGTAGCAATAGTTTAGTGGCCAACTTTTTGAGAATCCGATTTTTTCCCTTCCATCCTTTTAGTTTTCTGTTGCAAGCTATGGGCCTAGGTAGAGTTACTCCTGTCAGATAATGCATGGCTATTTTGGTCCTGGTAGTAGTAAGGTAGAATGCGATAGCGGATTTTCAGAAAACGTTTCTCGTTCATGGTCATGTCGAATATTAAAAACAAAGATATCCACGAAACCAAGGGAGATCAGTTTTAATTAACACTTTTATCAGTTCACAAAAGATTGCCAATTCTTTTCCATCCGTTCGTCACCTTCCAGCCGCGCTAAAAATTAACTACCCAAAATTAAGCTTGTTAAAGAATTGTCCCCACCCTCCTCCAACACCACTGCCGAAACTCCCCTCCCCCCCAGGACGTAATAAACGTCACTGCTTGACAACCTATAGCTCAGTATAATTATAAGGAAGAGAAGGGTCGTGCGTTAGTACATGGTTCAAAGGAAATTTTCATAAAATCAAGAGGACACAATATCGAGTCCCTTCAATTTTCTTTAACTCTCTTACCTCTAACCAGGCCTCTAACTTTCCGATGACAGGAGTTCTCGAGTTCTTCTGAGTTGGAGAGTACTTTTAGTTCACTGCAAGTCAAGTTTGTGCAAACTTCATTCGCACCCTCTTCTTGCCGAGGGTCTCTGAAAATGAACCACGCGCAAAGCACGAAATCACTAATGAAGCAGTAATCAGATGTAGTGTAAATATTAACAGCTGGAACAATTACAGGAAGTCTAAGAGTTGCATGCATGCGTGCTCTACCTTTTCAACTTTAACTACTAGAGAGAAACTGAATACAGTGACCTGCCAACGCCCTGTTTCCAAGTTTTTTTTTTTAACAACTGATTGAACACAAAAAAAATATCTTGATGAACATATAAACTTACCACGTCCAAACAGATGAATTGTGCCGAGTAAACCTCACAAATTGACTGACTGCTGGTTTCCTTTTGGCAACGACATGAAATCGAAACAACGAAAGAAAACTTCCTTTTGACCTCTAGACGGTTAACTTTGATCTCTATCTAATAAACGTAGAGCGAACACTGTGAAATAAACACTCAGTAGGTTCCGGAAAGGGATACCATTGTCAAAACTCCTTGGTTAGAAGAGCGCCAATAATGTTCCAGGAAATCTGATATCGAGCACAACAAACAAGAGGGCTCGAAACAGCATTAAGTACTTGAGAATAAAATGAAGTTTTCCGTAAAAAAAAAAAAATAAATAATAATAATAATTAAAAAAAAGCAACTAAGCTTATTTCATTCTTTGGCTTCAATTTTGCAGTTATTATTCATCGCAATTCGAGAAGCAACTGAACTTGTTCACTGGTTAAATCTTTGGGAACGTTTTAATCTCTTGAAATGCAATACGGCACGTGCACAGACGAAAGGCGTGAAATGTTTACAAAACGGGCCATTCACGCTACAATTGACACTTTCCTTCTAAAGGAAAGAATGCTTATGAAGCAAACGTTAAGCAGTATGTAGTTGTACCTTATTAAGATAATCGGCCTTGTTACTAAGAGAGGCAGCTGTAATAAAGGCTAAACTGTTTTAGAATCGAATTGTCAGGGTCGCCTGTGCGAGCAACAAGGAAAAGACATGATATGTCTGATATTTTAGAAATGTGTTCTGGAGTTAGGACTGGGTGAATCTGCTGTGTTGTTTACCCACATAGAAACTCAAGCTTACTTAACCATATATGTCGCATAGCCGGAGCACAATGACTATCGGCGGCAATATTGGCCAATATTGAACAAAGGTTTGCGTGTTTTCGATTTATTTCCTTGCGGAATTTGCACTTTGTACCATGGATTTAGCAGCACCTGATTCTTACAATTCCTGGGAAGAACTTGAACTTTAAACAGGAAATGCCAATAAAATTCGGAGATACAACTTCCACTGTCTATTTTGGTTGCATTGTTTTGGGGCTGTCCTGTTTATTCTTTTCCGGTTTAGGACATCTAATTTTCGAACTGAGGCTGAACGTTCTTATTTTGGGGGAGATTTGATCCTGAAAACGTTCTTATGATGTTCTAAAAGATACGTGAATTCGATGGCAAGGACGTTATTTTGGAAAGGTTGTAAATAAGAACTGCTCAATGAATTTTCTAGCAGTGTATATAGGTAATCGCATGATTTCGAGTGCAATTTGGAATAAATAAGCACGAGTAATTTTTTTTGCACGAACCCGTAGGGCGAGTGCAATTTGTGCTTTTTGCAAAATTTACGATTGTTTATTTATTCTAAATTGCACGAGAAAAATCATTGATTACTTAATAATATACATACAACAATTTCGAGATATACCTAATCATCCACTCTGGCTCCGGCTTGTGCCCTTCCCTGTTTGTTTTGCAAAGTGTTCGGCTCTCCCGGGTCGTAATTTTCCATTTCATTGGCATTTTCCTTTTCCAAACACCATGCTTTTTAAACGGGCAACCGAAAAGCAATGCTTTTAACAGTGTTTTTGTTTTTAGAGCTGTTTTTGAGCTAAAAAAAACTACTCAAGGCGCTCGCCATTAATCTCTTTTCGCTTGCAACTTGCCGGTTTGCAATTGTGTACGCGCCATCAAGAAGTCCCGTTTCATTAGCTCTCTGTGAGTTATTGACCAATCAGAATCAAATTTCAACTATCTGCACTAATTTTAACCGTCTGCACTAATTTCACGTCTCTGCACTCTGTCTGGGATAAATTGGCATGCCCTCAACCGATAAAAATGGAGATATTGTTGTATGTATACTATTATCTCAGCCTCAACGTTCGTATGAAAAAAGAATGTAAGTGGAATATGATTATCCACAAGAACAGGTATTTGCGACAACAGAGTACTGAAAACGAAATAGCTCCCAAACGAACGCGATCACCGAATATTCCGTGTATTCTTTATTTAGAGATACATAATAAAAAGTACTTTTCAGTTAGCGCGTGAACGTTCCTCGAGATCGATCTCGCTTCGGATTGAATCCATCAAGCAACGTACTACAGAACGCGTGGTCAATGGTAAACTGGCGTGCGTTGACACGTGAGAAGTTTTCCTTATTTTGTGATCTTTGTACTCTAGTCTTCTACTAGTAGTCTTCTCTTTGTTCATTCCAGCTCTTAAAAAGAGCAGCATACAGGGCCCCCGCATCACGTGACGCTGCGCGTCGAGTGACATTTCGAAGTCGTAGTTTTGATCGATAGCAGAGTACAATAAATCGCTTGTGGAATTGATAATAACCGATTGACCATCTTGACCAGCAACCGATTGACCATCTTTTCATATTCCTCAAGAAATGAACCGGCAGACTTGACTGTTTAATCCACCAAATGCTTTTTGTCAAAGACATTAAGACATTTGAACACTCAATCTGACTCAATTGGCGCCAAAATTCTACCTATCGTGAGACGGCGTGGATGTTTTGTTTTTA
Source organism: Astreopora myriophthalma (assembly GCA_014634185.1). NCBI lineage: Eukaryota > Metazoa > Cnidaria > Anthozoa > Scleractinia > Acroporidae > Astreopora > Astreopora myriophthalma. The sequence goes on along the minus strand of BLFK01000113.1, from coordinate 3,390,671 downwards.
CCACTGTTTTCCTTACTATATATTCTGAATTAGAAAATAGCTCAAGGAAAATACGCGCGATGACTGGTTAATAATCGTGTTTATATAACTCGATAGAAACACAGAAGTTGACGTAGTCACGAACAAGAGTCACGGCATTCCCGTGTGTGCTGACGTGTGTGCTGTCGTGAGTGCTGACGTGTAAATTGCGTGCTGTAGAGAATCTACGTTTTGATGATAAATAAAATATAAAGTTTTCTTCGTTTTTCGTTATTTTCCTTGGGCTATTTTCTAAAAGAAATAGAAAACATTTTCTTCGTGTTTCTATCGAGTTATAGAAACACTCGTGAAAGTTTGGGAGAACTAGAAAAAGCTGTGGAAACATTCGCCTGCGGCTCGTGTTCCCACAGCATTTCTCGTTCTCCCAAACTTCCACTCGGGTTTCTATAACTCGATAGAAACACGGAAAATGTTTTTTATTTAAGCTATAGAGAACTTTTTCCGTGTTTACAT
>BLFK01000113.1:3380457-3389784 GCA_014634185.1 Astreopora myriophthalma | reverse complement strand
GCCCCCCCCCCCCTTCTTGATCTCTTGATAATTTTTACTACCCCCTCCCCTCCCCCCTCGGAAGGTTTCTCCGAGAGGAGTACAACCCAAAGCCCCATGATGACAGCAACATAAGGCGATGATGCAAGAGGGAGGCCAATCTCATCTTGGATAAGCTTCATGCCATCGCAGAAAAGATAACTAAACTTGATGACAGCCTATTTACGGAGGGTGGAAAACTTAAGACTGGGCTACATTGCCTTCACAATTTCAACAATGAGAAACGACATTATATCAAGTCTGGCGTTGAAAAGGATGTGTAGCATCTTGTTGAGGACTTGGACAGAGTGATGGCTAAATATAAGGCGGCATATCAAATTGGCACCAAGTCCACAACATCTGAAGCAAGAAAAAGGAAAGAGCAGAGAAAAAAAAGGGGAAAAGAGGAAGCTTTCCCCAACTGGTAACAGTTGATTGTGAAACCCTACATCTGTTTACCTCAAAGACAGACAAGGCATGCTTGCGCGACCTTTGCCAGGCAAACTGTTTCACCAGGGAAGCTCAGGAGATTATCTGGGACTTCTGCACTTGAGGGTGAATGAACTTACAACTGTCTTATAGGACAGTATCTAAGTACTGTTTCGTTTATACAATGCGCTTTGACATTTCGTTGATTGATTTTGATTGACATTTAGCTATGTAATTCAATAGCAAAATGGGACAAATTTTAGGCTAAAAAAACTTAGAGTTTATTCAAGGAGAACTGAATGTAACGTTATGTTTTGCTGACCTGTTTCGCTCACCTGTTTCTGGCCTATCCGAACTGTTTGACCCGTGTTTACCGAAACCCATCTAACTGGATATCGTCAAAGACGTAAGTGCTCATTGCTGAAAATTTCTCGTGCGTTTATGTAGCGATCGTGTTAAGCTTTTCATTGAAAATGTGTTATGTATTACTTTTACATCGAATAATAATTCAAGTCAATTGAATTATATTTAAAGACACAATTATACGATTGGCGTAGACCAGTTGGATTGTGAACCGTTTGCTGAACCAAATGGTTTCTTTGGGACAGTCATAGATGTTGCTGCAAGTTATGTTTTAAGTTGAATTTGGCCTTGTAATTGAAACCTGGATTGTAGGAATTTGATGACACAAATCAATTCTTTTCCAAGGACTAAAATGATCTGGTAACATGTCTAAAATGTGATGACATTTCTTACATAAACTTCACAATTTCTAAGAACATTGAGCATTGAGAGTACATTTCCTGTTTTACAATGCATGTGGAATTGTTTTTACGAGTGATAGACTGGCATCGTAGTCTGCTGGCGCGAGTCAAACATCCAGGGGATTGCAACGAGAATAAACAAGGAAGGCTGCGAACAATAGGGCCGCTTGTACGAGAAAAATAACCCGCGGCTTACACAGGCCGCGGCTTACATGGGACGCGAACCGCCCATATAAATGGTACATTTTTCCTGTTCAGGGCTTACATAAGCCGCGACTTACACAAGCCGTGTTTTGAGCTGGCACTACAGAAGCCGCTTCTTACGTGATACGCGAATGGGCATCGCGGCTTGTTCGCGGGTTACGCACGCCGGGAGCAGGAAAAATGTAGCATTTATACAATTTCTTTTTCTAATATGATAAACTTCTGAAAGTTACCTACCCTTACCCAACCTTTTCAAGAGCATGAAAATAATTTAGCTAGCAGTATTTGGATGTTTTCGCGGATAGATTTTCATTGTACGTACCGATTAATTAAGTCGAATAAAAACCGCGAAGTTTAAGGTGCTTTTGCGAATATTGCTACTTCCTCGCCACACAACCAACAGCCTATAATAATTTTCGTTGTTCTTAATTTGTTATCATCCAACAGCTATTTTTTTCCCTCTTTTAGTCAACCTCCTCTTGTTGGTAATTTCGCAAGATTCAGTAAACAGAGGAAACCTTTTACACCTATCAGAATATGTCAGAATCAAGCATTGCCCTCTCTTCGTGTGAAATGGCATTTAAAACGTACGCGACTGAATAATAAACATGCCCAGAATCCAAAGCGCAAATGCTGAGGCCAACCCGTTCTTGACTGCTACCGGGACCATAGTATTTCTACTTGTCATATCAAGTGTAATCGTTCTGGGCGCGGTTTGTAAATATATCCGCAAGTTTTGCCGGAAAGTGGAAGAGCGTTGGAAGAGAAGCTCCAAGAAAAGACAATCCAGACGAGAATCAAAGCCGAGGAGTGCTAGCGTGAGGCGCAGCAGTTCCACTAAGACATGGAAAGCCAGGGAAGGCATGGTTGTATCACCGGAATTTTCCATCCCGTCTTCACGAAGCTGCGTTGCACAGCAGCCTGCACCAGACCTCACGCAAGGCAGGACGGGAAGGTCAAGTGAAGAGAAAAGTTTACGGTAAGTGATACAAGTTCGTGATTTTCTCGTCCTTTTCTTGTCCTTGGCTTATACAGCCGGGCAGGGCACAAGAACACTTTTGCATGGGGTCGTTCGTCATCGCATTTGTTGCTTTCAAGCAAAAGAACGAAGCAAAACAAAAAAAATCTACCGAGAATATCATAACTAGTTCAGAGTTGAGCATCCGACACTTTGCGGGCGAGTCAGTCACATCTCCATAAAACGAGCAACATTAATTCAAGGAGTGAATGAAACTGATACCAAAACCGAAGGAGCTTGCGGTTGTTTGATTGGTGATGCAAAAGAAATACATAATTAATGTGAAGTGAATAGGCCATTTGCCTGATAGCGTCATTTTACTACTAAGACCAGAGTGTTTTGTAAAAATGCTTTCTTATGCAGATTTTTCTACTCTTCAGGGAATAACGAGACGATTGGTAAAAGCTACTCAATGCATTACGGTCTTGGTAGTAAAATGACGCCATCATGCAAATGGCCTATTAGTGTTGCGTGAACAAGAAGCTTTGGTGTCTTGGGATACTTACCATTTACACGGAAAATCCGGAAATTACGGTTGGAACGTCAAATGGCCGGTACGCACCATTCCATTTGGACCTTTTCAGAAATTATGATGCATCGCCGGGCAAAATCAGTGTCTTATTTCTGTTCTTTTTGGGCTTTCATGTTGACACCAGTACGTTTTGTTCGTTATCCACCTTTTATTAGGACAAGCTGCATCACTTAATACTTACACCTACAATTTCCACCCGGATGGTTCGTGTAAATGGTAAGCGCCCCTAGGTATGTGGCCCAAACTTATTTTCTTTTCAGGTTGATGTCTTTATATTTCAAAGAAGAAATAGGCGAGCTCAATCCCAACTTGTATCACTACCAAGAAAGAGCGGTGCACATTGGCAGAGATAAAAAGCTGGGACAACTGAATGTCAAAATCAGCTGTAACGAGAAGAGCAGAAACCTGTCGGTCACTCTGGTCAGCGGTAAAGACTTTCCACCGCGAGACTATTCTGGAAGCATCGATACCTGTGTCAACATTAGCGTTCTTCCCTACCGACATCGTCGAAAACAAACTGCCATTCATCGGCGGTCCGTGAACCCTCCATACAACGAGAATTTTGTTTTTAGTATTAAAGCTGGTGAAGATGCGCATGCCTACAGCCTTTTGTTGGTTACCTTCTTCTACGACAACTTGTCACATGCTCGCGTGCTTGGTGAGTGCCAGGTGCCTCTTATCTACTGTGACTTCTCGGGTACAACTACTATATGGAGTTACTTGGAGGAATCCCACGACTCGGTGAGTTACTTGTTCATCATTCTGCGTCTCAAAACAGGAATACATAGTTTGGCCTTAACCTCCCTTAAGCGGGCAATCGGCATATAATCCCCTATCACCCTGGCCAATTTGATCATAATGTTACGCGATGCATGGCATAACTTTCATTTTCTTCATAGAAGGGTGATTGAAGGGGCAATATCACGCTATTTTAAGTGGCACGTTCAAATCTAAACGACACTGACTGGCTCGATGGCAGCGGCAAGATAAGGGGCAAAATTCCCTCAAAAGGCTATTGCTGTGCCAAGAAAATGTTCATACATGTTTTCAGCGTCGGATGACCAAGAAAGAGATGGGTTTAATCTTGACTGAAACGTCGGGCCGACGGCTTTAAAGTTGTCCCGACTTGTAACTTGCTAAAAATCCGTTGCAACATACTTCAGCTCATTCTTTTTTTCTAGATTCACTTTACTTCTTGAAATGAGTGACTTAGAAACGAGTCCAATATTGACAAGTTGGTTTACATTTAATGCATTTTGACCAAGAATCGTGATAACCCCCATGACACTGCCCCTTTCAGCTAAAAGATGGAAACACCACCTGTTTGTTAGAAGCGTAATCTTCCAAGAGGAAAGCTAAGGTCTTCTCTCGATCTATTTACTGTGAATTTTTGTGATCTTATTTTAGGATACTTTCCTTGGTGGCGCGTTGCAAAGTTTTTCGAATGCTGAATGTGGCGAGTTGCTGCTATCACTGTGTTACGTCCCTAAGGACCAGACTCTCATGGTAGCTATCATGAAGGGAATGAACCTGACGGAAGGGCTCTTGTGTTCTGTTGGTCAGTTAATGATAATTATCTTCTTAATCAGTTCAGTTTTAGTTAATGAGTATGAAACTTCGGTGCAAGAGACCTTTGACATTTTTAAGAAATGTTGCACTTCGCTTTTTCTTTCTTTCTTTCTTTTCTTTTTTTTTTTGTGGTTTTTGTTCATTTTTTTCCTATATCAACAGATAAGGTGTACACTAAGGCAACACTTATGCACGAGGGTCAAAAGCTACAGAAAAGGAAAACAAGTTTGCAAGAGGTCGGAGAAGTTTTCACTGCCTTCAACGAAGCTTTGTTGTTTCGGGTTGCTGAAGAAAAGTTGCCCAGCTGTACGTTAAAAATCTCTGTGAATCATTACAACGTGGTTGGAAAGAGTGCGACTGTAGGAGAGGTCAGCTTTAACGCGGAGTCGACTGGGCTCGAGGATGCGCATTGGTCCTCAGTGACGTCAAAACACGATAAAGCGGTTTCAATGTGGCACACCTTACGGGGATTCAAGTTAATTGAAACGAGCAGAGACGATAAATCACCTCTTTCGCCACCCTGAACTATTAAATGAATTTAGGAATGCATTTCACATATAAAACTTTCTCTTTTCAATGGTGCCTCGCTTAAAATGAAAGAGGTTTTGCTGGTTGACTCTTCCAGGCCTCGTATTTCATGGAAAATATATCAAATGGTTGGGGAGAGGGAGTTTCAGGGACGAGGAAATTTGACCAGAGCGTTTAATAAATGTAACAACGGAGTTGAGGGTGGTTTTGGGGTACTAGCTCCTTTCTATTTAGAAATTAAGTTATTTATTATAACCCAGTCGTTTACCACTGCTTGTGACACACGTTGTGTAAAACTGGGCCAGATTCATAGCGGGATTGTCCGCAGAATATGGGCCTCTGATCGGCCCCTGGGAGAATTTAATTTTGTATAAGTTTTTTGGCACGCCATTGGGGTGATGCACCCAATGCCGCACAGTCCTTGTCACATCGATATTTTGCGAAATAAATGTGTTATTACATGCATGAGGAAATAAAAAAAGAACATTTGAAACTCAGTACTGCTTCTGATTTCGTTTTGGAAGGCCATTATAGCCCGGAAGTCGCGCGGTTGAAGAAAGGGATGCACTGAATGGTCGGCTGTGATGAGATTTTTAAACATTGTCTCATTATTAATTTATTTCAGTGCAGTCAGCCGTTACTCCTTCTTCTTATTGTTATTACTAGCATTCTTTTCCTCTCAAGAGATATTCATAGCTCGAAGAGTATCTCGACGGTTTCTTGCTGTAGTGCATGTCTCGTGCATGTATTTTCGGGATTTTCGCTGGCATGTCTCGTCCCCACCCATCAAATTTGTCTATCTCAACACGTGCACATAATGGCCAGCAAAGCAAGAAGCTAGTATCGTTTGTTTACGGATGACACTTTCTACCGTGTTTTTTTCTGGTTTCTTCAACTCTAGCAGAGTGAGTTGTCTTTACAGGTTCTTTTTCTGTTGGTTCTACAGGCTGTGGCTTCAGCTTTGGAAAGTACGAAAAAGTAAACGATCTCGAAATGGAATTTTCCAGAACAACTTTGTGGTAGCTTTCCCACAACATCCTATTTTTTTCTAGTCTTTTGTTCTCCTCCTTGACTTTCTTCTTCCTCTCCAAATCTTGCTTCCTTTTCATCTCTTCGTCGATTCTCCTCATTTCTTCCAAGCGTTTCCTGTCTGCTTCTTCTTTCTTCCGACAAATGTCTTTGTTTTTCCTCGTTTCGCTGTTTCGTCTCTCAGCCTTCAGCAGGATGTCGTACTCTTTTTCCTGATCTTCTTTCAATGCCCATGCATCCAGCAGATTCGAAGCTTGTTCGAGTAGATTTAAATTGTTTAGCTCCATTATTAAAATCTCGATTTGCTCTCTGTTTGTCTCAACAGTCCCTTGTTTTTTACGCTGCTTTCGGAGTCTTTTACTTTCCGGCCGAGCTCGTGCCGACAGTTTTCCCACACCATCCTTAATTCTTTTATTCTGCTTTGAGTCTGCATCAATCTGCACTCCCTTTCGCGGTTTACTTGCGATCTTACTGCGCCTTGGGTTCAATTCGATCGCGCTTTGTTTCAGCCGCGACTCTCGAACATTCTTCCTGGCTTCGTTAACAATTTTCTTAAAGTTTTCTCTCAAATCTCGTTGCTTTTGCATTATTTCTTGGTCTGTCAAAGGCTCTTCTTTACATTCATCAGTTGTTGGCCTCGAAGAGCCCTCACCGCTACTGCTTGCTTCAAGGCCAATACAGTTAATCTTAGCAAGTGGAGCTTTGATTGTCAGGAATTCTTTGTCTTTACGATCTTGAGCAATATGAAATTCTTTATTTGAAGTTTCATCGACATAGGATTTATCAAATGTAGCTGTATACTGTCGCACTAAGGTATCTACATTGTCTATTGTATCGAATTCGCTTTCCCAGCTCTCGTATTGAGATGTCTCGCTCGATTCATTGCGCCCGTCTCCTGCAGGCCTTTGAACCCGTCGGAAATCACTGTCAGTATAATAAGCAATACTCATATCCGAAGTCGAGGTTTCAGTCTCAGAGCCGGGTTCAAAGGATCGCAATGGTTCTTGAATGAAACCAGAATCTCCAGAACCGACCATGCCTTTTGGTTCCATTGGATTCATGCTTGGAAAGAGGGGAGAAAAAGGCGACTCATTGCAGCTGGATTTATCGTTGTAGTCATCCTGTGCAGAGCCATAGGAGTCACAGCGGACTGAGTTCTCTGTGTCCGCATCATACGATCCTCGTGTGAAGGCCGACAACGAGCGACTTGAACCTTGAGTTGAGCAAGTCGACGGCCCGGATAACATCATGACGCTGTAGTGGGCGTGAAAAGGTTCTTAACTCACGGGTTCTGTCTCAGTCTGTGTCCAGGGATCTGGCTGGTTTTCTTGAACCGGAAAATACAACAAACAAACAAAAAATGAATAACCAACAAAGGATTTGCCATTTGTCGTTTCTTATTGAGTATTATAATCGCTTGGTAGTATAACTCACTCTAACTGTGAAGCAGACGACACGACCGACCTTCCTTAAGAAGCAAAAATGGCACGATTCGGGTTCGTTTTTTCCTTTTTTAGACTCGTGTGACTGCAAATACCGCTCTCTTCTAGTATGATGCCGGACCCAAGGTAGGATTGCAATGTCGGCATCGCACTTGCGAATTCTTATACACATTCTAGTTTCCCCCGGCTGACAAGTATTCCGATCGGTCCGGTTTTGGCAACTTGATTTCACGTCTTTTCTGAACGCAGTGAACGAAGCGTATGCACTTTGAACTGTTTTGAATGCTATTTAATTTGTTTTTACTGCGATCTAACTGAAATCGTGATCATCTAACGGCAGCTTTATCAATACCACAGTGGCATTCTCTGTTCTAACACATGATAAGGCATGGAGACCATATGCGGTATAAGATAACTGATTTCGCGGATCTCCCGTTGCTTTTGTATCCAAGTTTATGGGGTAGTTAGACGAACATATATCCCTTATTTACCGAAATGCTGTTAATATTTGATGCTGAAAGAAAGAAATGAACTTGACAAAGGGACAAGTGAGGTCTCTAGATAACAACTCATTATTGCTGTGTTATTATTATTTTGTCAGATTAAAACGCACTTTGCTATAAATTGCGCTCATCACATTGATCCCTTATTAATTCCAAGGGGACAAACTATAATTGATGGTTGCCAGAACAAATACATGTCCAACGGCTGTAGCTGTTCATCAGTAGGATGCAGATTTCCATGCAATTCGATTCAAAATTCGTGACAGTGATATTTGAGAATCAGATATAATCTTGCTTTGTCCTGCTTGATAGCTTGCTGTCGAGATGATCACAACGGGTACTAATTCTAGAAAAACGTTTATCACTAATCCTGACGAAACTTTTTAAAATAAAAACCTTTATTTGGCGATCAGCCTCCATACGACGTAAATAGTGCATTAATTTTTCAATCGGTTTCAAAGATACAAAATAATAAGGGCTTGCGTGGAACTCATTCAACACTCCTTATTATGTTAAAATTGCTAATTTTAACATAATGAGTGTTTAATGAGTTTTTTTTTTTTATTAAAACTACACCTGGTTATTTTTAATGGCACCAACCAAAATTCGCTGTCATTTTAAATAAAGAAGGCACGAGGGAAAAAAGATACTCCATTTATGTGGGCAGGTCCATTCACACTGCATGCAGGGACAAGCAAAAAGTAAATGTAAATCTAAAAGATGGCAATATGAAATAAGGGTAAAGGATTAAGTTTCGAACATGTTTGTCTGGTCGCGGTAAACTGAAAAGGAAATTGAATAAACTTCTTGTATGTTTTCTTGATGGGTGAATGGTTCAATAAATGAATAAATAATAAACCTGCGATTTAATACTTGTAGGTCATTCTCATTACGGTAACACGTAAACACAACTTCCAAAATCCTTCATTTTGGTTTTCTGCTGTGATAAATTACGAGAATTGCATAATAATTACCATTGGAGCTGCAACCGTCAATAAGAAAAGAAAAAACGATATAAATTTCGGCAGTTTTAGTGCGGATCTAAAGATATAAACAGGAGAACAAAGGCTCACTCGCGCCTTACGAAATATCCGATAAATCGCTGCTGTCAAGTCCGTCATTTTGTCAGTGTTCACCAGGAAATGACCACACGAAAGTGTATTTACGAAAACCGCCGGTCTCCCAGGCTACAATCCTGAGACGAAAATGGAAAGACCCTCACATCCTTTCCCCCCAATCAAAGGATGAAGCCTCGAGGGAAAACGTAGCTAGCGCCAGATTCCTCACGGTC
>BLFK01000113.1:3355457-3375457 GCA_014634185.1 Astreopora myriophthalma | reverse complement strand
GACCTCCGCAGTGAGAGTGTTAATTAAGTTTTGTTTTCTCCAATGTAAACGTCCTTTCGTGCGGTTCTTCAATAATTCATTTGTTGAACTATTTTTTTTAGTTTTTGCTTAGTTTTTCTCATTCTGCTATTACTTTGCATCATCAGCAATCCGGTGTCACGTTTTCTAGTAGTAACTGCATTTTTAAAACGTTGACTTAAGCACCAAGGGCAAGTAATATGGAGGCTATATGTTGCCGCAATTCTTGAATTGCTTTAATTTCCGCTAATTCCGCACACCGTGATGTGCTAGGAGGTGGAGAACCAGGAATGATTTAGTACTGATTTTTGTGGTTCTCGTGCGTGAGATGTGATTTTGCAACCAAACAAAATTTCGTGATTGATAATGACCTTTACTGTGATTGTAGCGCCATTTTTCACCGATTACTTGGCCGATCGACAGTCAGATGCAACGCCACACAACATAAGCAGATGATCATACCAACCACTTAGAGCTCGGAAAAATACGTGTCGCTGGCGCGGGACGCGTAGATGTTCAAGTTCCGTTACAAAAGTGGCGTGTGATATTGTGGCCAATGACAAAGCTTTGACAAAACATGATGGTGCAAAACAAGCGAAAGTGAAAATACTTTCGATGCTGAAAATCGCTCTATCCATCGGGGCTGCGTGTTTTTTGCTTTCCGTTATGAGTTGTTTCATTTATTGTCTGCGTCGGTTGTGATTCGTCAAAGCGATTTCTTTGGTTTTGGTTTTGGAGAAGTTTTAATTCGAGTGTCGAAAATGATCACGTGATTGCACTGGTTTTGGTCCTGGCTTGGTCTGTGATTGGATCAAAAAAACTCGCGCGAACTTTTCAACCAATCAGATGCAAAACTGAAACCAATTGCGACTCTTGTCACTCTCGTTTTCCCGTTCTTGGCGCCGGCTGCGTTTACTTGCTTTGCGTTCTGATTGGCTAGCAGAACCAAGTCGTGAATTACTTCGATTTATGATTGGCCGAAGAGTGGATTTCGTTCAGAACGTGATTGGCTCTGAAATTACTTTCGTTTTGGTTTTACGACACAATTGAAAAACCGCTCTACAAGCTGTTCTGAAAGCTCTTAGTGATTTTTGAGAATTGCCGTGCATTTTCTGACATTTACCTGAAGTAATCAGATAAACATCGCTCATTTTCTTCTTGAAAGGAGGATTGCTACTTGCGGACATCGCAGACCTTAAGTTGCGGTATTTGCCGACTATCAAGTCCTTAATTATTTCCCAGCAAACTGATTCCGCAGTCGCATTTTAGTACTCTTTCCTAACTGGGGGCGAAAAGTAGGTGAATGAATGTGGCTTAGAGATCCGTGAACCTAACATAGTTTGATCATATCCACGTCGCATTTCTTGATTATGTGCTTTTCGCGCAAGCGCTGCCATGATCCTTGCTCTCCTTTCCCTCTCTTCCCTCGCTTTCCTTTCCATCTCCAGCCTTTCCATCTCCGCTATCCTCTCCAACCGTAACTTGGATACTTCGTCCTCTTTCTTTTTCCAAGCCTCAATCTTTGCTCGGGTTCGTTCCTCTTTCACCTTGTTCCGCAGAGCTATGCTTGCCTGTTCTTTTGATTGCAGTGTCAGCCGTAACGTGCTCGCATGTTCGCTTAACCCGAGCTCATTCAAATCTTGTATGAGGCTCTCAATTTCATCGATTTTTTCTAGTTTGCGTATTTCGGTTTGCATTAGCTTTCGCAGCTTCCCCTTCTTATTCAGACCCATTGACGCCACTCCATTTCGTCTCCTCGCCCGCGCTCTGTCCAAATCCGATTGGATTTTTCTCAAGCTGGCCATTTCCTCCAGTTGCTGTTGAACCCACTGATCTCCGTTGCTAAACTTATAATCGACACTTTCTTTCCTACTCCTTCCGGCCAAAATTTGCCACTTCCTTTCAGATCGCTTTTTCATGATCTGGTTCTGTTTCTCTTCTGCTCTCTCTTCCAGCCTGTTTATGGCTGTTTTCTCTGCTTTCACCCGTGCTTCTATCAAGGTTGCCCGCGCCATATTAAGGCCTTTTGTAAACTTCTTTTTTATACGCTGTTCTTTGTCCTTTGCGTCCTGCCAGATCTTTTTGAAGTCTTCCCTGAATTTTTCTTCGACTCGATCCTCAATGTCTTTCATATCTTTGCTGGTGAGTATGTAACTGTCTTCTTTCTTGACTTTGGTGGAGAACTTCTCGCTCTGAAATTCGTCGAACTCCTCGAAGTACAGTTCGGAAGGTGATGCATCTTCTCGACTAACAGAATTTGAGTCCGGAGAGAGACTCTCCGAGTCTCCATACGCTGAATCAATACTTGGAAGAAAAAGGCTACTGAATTTTCTTGAGCTGGATCGGGAGCTTACACAGCTTAGATATTCCTCAGGTTCTAATGCATCTGTGTTCTTAAATCCTTCATAAATGTCCGCTAAAACCTCTCGATTTTGCCGCGACATCTTTTTCTTTGCCTCCCACGTTCTCTCACCAGCAGAAAACCCAAGCTTTTTTAGCGAGACATATCATATTTTTTCCCGGGCTCTCTGTTCCTAAGCGGTTAAATGGAAGATATAAAAGTAGTTAGCGCTTTCTGATAACTTTCCATGATTATTTGTATGCTATAGAGAGAAGCCCAATTAAGCAACATTAATAAAGTATATATTTTGCACTGCATGATAAATCAAGCGAGCCGCAAGACAGATTCCCTTATCGCGTTGCTATGACAGGCAGTTATTTGCGCAGGATTCGTTGAGCGCGCGTATTGTCATGTCTTTTCCCTAGTCATGCACCCTAAAGACAAGTTTGTGAGCGGATACAATTTTGAGCGAATGAGTGCCGATTATAGGAATTGTTTATCATGCCATTATTCGTATTCTGTCGGGAGATTTCACCGCGATTTCTTTTTTTTCACCGGCACCTTCATATTTTATTGATACGGTAAACAATGATTCGATTATTGAATCATTTTCAACGGTGGCCTAGTTGAAGAGCCAATGCGATGATTCGTTGACTACCATAAAACTAGGACATTACGATTTGCATCATTAAATTCCGTTCAGTTTTTGCTCGGCAAAATTTCTTACCGTTCATTTATTTTACAATATTTATAATAATAATAATGACAATGTGAGGTATTTATATAGCTCTTTATTCGGTGCGAACAAATCGCTTCACAACAACTTGTGAGGGACTTCTTTATGGCGCAAGTGGGAGCCGTTACAATTCTGTACAGAAATAACCAGAATTCATCATATTTGTGCCCCCAGTACAGAAAGAATGACAGACCACCACATCGGGAACACCATGCCGTACTCTTTTCGAACAGTGTGTGTGATCTTTAACGTCCCGAGTATACAGGTGCCGTGAGACGAGACCTACGGTTTACTGTCCCTAGCCGGGAAGACTAGAAAGTTTAACCATTTGCAGATGTAATTACAACGGCAGCACTCAGTTATTTAAAGACCCTGAGTGGTGGTCTGGGTATTGAACCCGCCACCTCCCCCCCACGTGAGTCCAGTGCTCTACCGTGCGACTGAGCTGACCGGTCGGCGATTTAATAATGTACAGGTTAGTCCTGTTTAGCAGTCCTGGTTTTTGGTCACAACAGTTTTGAACTGTTAGGGACAAGAATATTAAAATGGCGGCCATAATACCATAGCTTACAGGCGCGTAGCTAAGGTTTCGATAGGGGTGTTCGTTTAGCCCCGAATCTTGCTGAGCGCCTCCGGCGCTCTTACTAGGGGGGTCCGGGGGCATGCTCCCCCGGAAATTTTCGAAAATCTAGGTTCCCAGAAACCTCATGTCCTGCATTTTGAGACCCATTTTAGGCAAATCACAACTTTGTTTTACAGCAGATTTTTAAGCTATATACTTCATTTCGACGGCATAATTGTTTAAGAAAGTTCAATGTACATTCCGCACCCTGTCAAGTTCTGATAGCTATTCGGTGGTATGCGGTTTTACCGCAAAAATGAAACGTCATTAAAATTTTGAATCTCCAAGGGTTCTTGACAATTTTTGTTTTTACTGAGGGTAACACATAAGGCCTAAAGAACGGGTTTATATCTCTATTTTTCTTTGGTTGATGTATTTCGACCACAGGAACTTTTCCGCCATTATTGATCTTCCAAGGGGGTTCGTTCGAACCCCTCGAACCCCCCCTCCTACGCGCCTGGCTTATCGAGGCGGGACGTGAAATGGAAAATGAAATTCATGCACGTGTAGACCTAAATGTTGAATTTATACTTCGATAATGACAACTATGGTGATGAACTAAAATTCACAGCAGAATGCAGTCGCCAGATTTAAGAATTTGAACGTGTCACTTGATTTCTAACATTGGGTACAGGCAACTTCCATTGGAGATGACCACCTATCTGAGATTGAAAGGCAGCAATCATTCAAGATTTTCGTCTGTTTTTTAACTGTCAACTTTCAGCCTAATTTCATAAGTTTCAATTGGGTCTAGAATTAGGGTGGACACTGTTCTGCGAACTCAGTGAAATATGGGCAGATTTTTATATTGTTTTCAGTACACTTTATATATATATGTATGAGTTGTTTGTTTCCGGCCGGTACTGCCACAAGGATCTCTTGCCTCTGTGTGGTCTATTTTTAGTACTCCAAGAGCTCAGCTCAGTGTTCCAGGTCTGCGAAACGGAGATCACGGAACTCCCCAGTGTCCTTTCACTGTGTATCCTAGTGGCTCTTTACGCTGTGGCCGTAGCCAGTATGAGGCAAACCGAGGCATTTGCCCTCAGTCATTTTTTTTTTTTTAAGAAAGGGAAAATACCTAGAAATACCTAGAAAGAGAATACCTAGAAAGAGAATTTAACAATGGACATTGCCTCAGTCATAATTTTTTTTCTGGCTACGGCCCTGTTGCAGTTGTCTCGACGACCTTCACAGGCAGAGCTCCTGTTCTTCGGGGAGGTATATATGGATGGTTATGGTTTTGATTCTTGAATCCCTCCTCCACCTTTCTGAGGGACTCATTTGCTGTCTTTGTTCCATATTCTTGGCAAAATGAACAGGTGATCTAAAACGGCGCAGACAAAACAAACCAAACGAACGTATGCAGAACTTCGAGCAAACGGAACTAGTTCCGTTTCAGAAACCTTCCGTTCTAGAGAAGGGGGCCATGTCTGTACTTTCCCGAATGCATTGTTTTATGGAACTACATAAAGAAACAAAAATTTGAGAACTCCACAAATGGAGGGATGACAGCATCTTATTTGCCTTACATCTTACATCAGTTTGTCTTTGAAAACAAGTGATCTGCGTCTAGCGAGTACTTAATCGTGGTCAGTCCCAACACAGTCAAAAAGCGCAAAGAAGCTAACAGGGAAATATAAAGTCCTGTTAATCTTCGTTTAGGGTAGCACCTGATCTGGCGAGATCACTATTAACAAAAGCAACATTCACTGGCGTTCAGGTAACTAATGCTTGTGTCCGGCGCTGTGACTCACTCTTGAAACAGTCGAGAGAGCTCCTTGGAAAACGCACGTTATATTGACAATCGTACGCTTCATTAACGCAGGAATTTAAATCGTAATTTGCTACAGGTTGCATTGTTGCCACTGTTGCTTGAAGGAAGCGGAAGCAACTAGATCACATCGACTTAAACCATGTGAAACTTCTTATTTTTCATACATGACGTAGAAATCCCACTTAAACTTTTTTTCTGAAGTTAAAAAACAGCTCGCATGAAGAGGACTCGAACCCGGATCACCGGACTACCAAGCTGGAATCGTATCCACCTAACCACCGATGTCACTCTGCCAAATTCTCGATTTTTTTGACTTGAAATCCTAACCCTAATATAGAAGCTAACCGCAAGCAATCTAAGCTAATGTAGGCTAACCGGAGCGCTATTTAGGCTAACCGAAGTGCTATTTAGGCTAACCAGAGCGCTATTTAGGCTAATCGAAGTGCTATTTAGGCCGCATCGCTCATCTGGTTTAGGCCGATGTTACTCGCTATACAAAGAACTGAGTGATGCGTGGTGTAATATGTCATGGGCTGTCCATCTGGTTTAGGTCGATGTTATCTATTACTTTCCGAAGGAAGCATGTCACGCAATTTTAGACAATTTCATGACACATCAGGTGGGTGGTGGTCAGACGTCTTAACGCATACTCATTTTCGCGGAAATATACACGTCAAACTTCTTTGTTTTAGAGAATCCAAAAAATACACCAACCGACTGCTGAGAGATTCCCTACTGACAGAGGTCTCTCTAGCTCTGTCAACAGGGAAGCTGAGAGAACGAGTCAATCTCTGAGTTACATCGAAAAATACTTAGGCAAAAAGTATACATAGAACTTTTTAGGAGGGCGAATAAACATGAACAAACTTAGACGTCCCGCAAATAACGTGACTCCCGGAGCCTTTCCTCTCTATGGGCCGTGTACGTTTGTAGCCATATGGGCCGTGAACATTTGTAGCCATATTTACGGAAAGTAAAAGTCGCGCTTCGGGAGACGATATTTCCTTAAGAGTTATTCTGTTTCAATGAACTCTAAGCTGCAGTGAATTGACGATTTTCTTGTAAGTCCATTCAAGCGAACAGGTTGCTGTCAACCCATTGAAAACATGCCTGTTGGCTTCAACTCTACAAAGAAAGGAGAACACATGTTTATTCATAATCGGGTAAAAGCCATGAACGAACTTGAGAAGAGTATTGTCCAAATGAATTCATGCGCGATTGGGTGGTGTCAAGATTGGCACAAGATATTCACAAACGCTTGACTGAACCGGGGAATTGCACGCAGAAGATTTTAACTTCGCCCCTTCGATAGAAACTTTTTTCCTCCGCCTGTCTTGCTTTGTTTGTTTGCGTCCCGAATTAGTTGAGCTAGTTTTGCGGCATTCATTATTTGTATAAGTTGTACAATGTACAACTAATGCAAAACGGCGCAAAAGACCAATGAATACCACAACCTCTACGCATTTGCATTTACCTGAGAAAGCTCTATGAAAGCAAACGACGAAGGGAAGGAACAAATTCACGAAGCATTATTGGATTACCATACAAATGATGACGGTGCAGTGAATATTGACAGTGGAGGTTAGTTTAACTTATACTCAGTGAGGTAATGGCTTTTGATTTTAAAGAAGTGGAGAGACTTCAAACAGAGATCAGTGTTATGATAACAAGGAGCTACCAAGGTATATTTGCTCACACGCGGTTTCTGCGACGGATTGTTCAGCTGTGTAGTCACCGCTTTAAGTATTTTAAAGATCTTTGCCATATTTAGAGTTTTGTTTTGTTGAGATGGTTAACGGACTAGTACACTGAGCTTTAAGAGTCAGAAGCTAAGAGGAATATATTATGCTTGGTGTTTGCAAATATATTTACGAAGAAAAGGCTTTGTCGTTCAGACAGATTTCAATCCAACAGCTTCATCATAACTTTTGAAGATGTGTAAAATCCTTGGTACTACTGTCGAATATTTTAAAAATATGGCAACCAGACTCACAAAACGTGATCAAGTACGTTAAGGGACAATTAATTTTGAGCTCCACGATACGAGCGCCTTATTTGAAACGCACAGAACTCCCAACAATTTTCGCCCAGGTTTGGTCTTGTTATGTAAGTATGCAAATTGCGGCTGAAAAGTTTAACACCGTTTAAAATCTTTGGGAGCACGCTACATTTATTATTCATCAGACGGTCTGATAGCAAATAGCATGTGTTGTTTTCGTATGTGTTCTTAACAATGTCGCTGCGTTTCTGGAGTCAAGCCTGCCGTCTAACTTTTGTCTTAGCGATACAAGTACGGTTTCAGCCGCCCTTCGTCGCTCACCGCCGCCCCGAGGGACGGGAAGGGACGGGAGGCTTCCAGTCTCTCGGGATAGCGCAGGCGAGGTTTTTCTCTTCAAAGAGACGTTTTCTCGAGTGGTTGTACTAGTTTTCTCAGTATTAGAAGTCGTTCAATGAATTTCAGAAGTTTCTAAAAACCTTTCTTGCTTTGAACATAGTTAGTAGAGGCTTTGAATGGTAGAAAGACGAAAGGTTTTTGGAGCGCAGCTCGCGTGGAAAATAAAACTGACACTGATTGGCTACTGATTGGCTGGTTGAGGTTATGAGATGATGAAAATATCATCCCAAGAAATCAAGAAAAGAGGGATGTATAAGCAATAAATTGATAATATGCCAAAATATCATTGTGAGATCTAAGTGCAACGCTTTTACTTCTCAGTTCTGTTTAGTGAGGTTTCGTGTAAGAGTCGCGGAAATGTGATGTTTACTGAGTTCAGTTCATTGAAGCGGCAAGAAGGCCGGGCAATTCTTTCGAAATGTCCTTGTTTGGTCGCTTTTAATTTGAAGAATCATTCACTAGAATTTGAGCACAGCAAAGAAGCAATATTTTAGTTGAATTTTCTTTCCGTTTGGGTCCATAATTCATAAGAATTTAACTCTTTTCCTTAGCTGAATGTTCTCTGAGTTGTGGGCATAAGTATGATAATGTATCATTAAGAAGCCCTTCGGTGTTTTTGCACGCCTTGTTATTCTCCCCAGTCCCTCAGCTGATCCGGCCGTTTTTGGTATTTCGCACTTATCGTTTATTGCTTTTTTTTCCCTTCGTGCTTATGCTAATATCAGTCATATTAATTGATCGGCGTCAGCTGAGCTTTTATGCGTTTGGACAATAAATCCAACAAATGTCAACTGTAACCGATGTGAGTGTCCAGTAAACAAACCTGAAATAATGTGCAAATCCGTCAAGAACAAAGTCTGTGCAAGGCTGAAATAATGTGCAAATCCGGCAAGAACATTCTGGTTCGTCAGGATGTTTACTTGCGTTAAATACCTTACAATATTCAGCAGATAGATACGGCTTGTATTGTTCTATTGTTTGAATTTATGATTAACTTAATTTTCTCTTGAACAAAGAGGTCTGAGCTTCAAGGTCCTTCACTGATCGATAAGCCTACCGAGTTCGTTCAAAGTCTCCATGTTATCAAGCGCTCGTTGAGTTTTCTTGCTCAAATGTACCGTGGTATTTTTGTTGATATAGGGCAGTTATGAGTTAGGGTTTAGTGTGCTGCCGTGATCAAATTGTGCGCGGGAATGCAAGCTTAGTTTCGCTGGCCGGTTGAGTGTACTTTATCCATGGTCCTTCATTCATCCTTAAGCGATGCTGAAGCTTATGAATCCGCAAATAACGTCACAAACAACGGGCCCTTCCGATTTCATCTACAACAGGTTATATCTGCGTGCAGTCAAGGTAATATGCGGGCCGCTAACTTGCATTGTTTAAAAGCTTTTCCTTGCTTTCAGGAAGTTAACAGAACTGTTAAATTTCTTTCAGACAAAGTCAAAGTGAAGGTTGCCATTGGATTTGCTATTGCGTGTGCTGTGCTTTTACTCGCAATATTGATTTTACTGTTGTACAAAGTTCTGTGGTTTAGATCCAAGAATAATGCAAAAAGCAAAACACCGCCGAAAGCTGTTCCACAGCCCCGCGCACCCAGCATAACGGAACGAGACTTTCAAACGACGCGACAACAGCGTCGACCTCGTCCGCTGATGCGATCTGACAGTTCGGCTTCCGACATCAAGTTGGACTCATGGATAAAAAACAACAACTTGGCCTCGTCGGATACCGAAACCAGCGAGCCGAGTCTCTACCTGGGAAAACTTGAATTGAAAATAAATTACGACACGGAGTCAGAGATGCTACGCGTGAAAGTTGTGGCCGCGCGTGATTTGCCGGCCAATCACGCCACTAACTACGTCGAACTATACTTGCTGCCGGAGCGTGTGGAAAAACACCAGACGAAAATTCATTATTCTAACTGCAGCCCTTTCTACAATGAAGAATTCGAATTCGACGTTGGTTTTTCCGAGCTTCCAGAGCGAACTCTGCAATGCTGTTTGTTTAGCTTCGACGGGTTTTCTCGTCATCAGTCCATAGGAGAAGTGTTCTATTCATTTGGTGAGGATGATCAATTTAACGAATACGCTGGTGTGTCGCTGTGCAAGGATATAAAGAGGGATGCTTTTCTATTAAAGGTGAATTGTCTCAAATTTCTCTTCATTATTTATCTTCATTATTTATCTTATTTAGCTCGAGTTGACTGAAAACTCGGTGCCTGCAAACATTTCAAACAAATAGCATAAGCTTGACAATGCTGCTGTTGTAAAAATAGCCATACATATGCACTACCTGTTTTTACGTGCAATATTTTCCAAGAGCTCGTTCGAAAGCCGATTAAAGCTAACCCTCGATTAAAAATTAACCGACGTTTTAATTTCGCCCTCTGAAAACACTTTCAAAAAGCGGTTTTAGACCGAAACGGAAGAAAAGTGTAAGTCACAAGTGACGAGCAAAAATCTCTCGGGAAAATCTTTGTGAATTTGTAAAGAAACTCGAATCAAAGTTCACTCTAACCCAGGGTTAGCTTAATCGGGCTTTGAACAACTGGGCCCAGGTGTTTTAAAACAGCTATAATTGTCGATTTATGTTTTCGGAATCAGGAAACCTCTGTTGTGATCAGTTTTCAATATTGTGTCTTATCAATTGTGTGCTTTGTTGAATGAGTTGGGTATCTTGATGCAAATCAAACTCATTATGATTTCCATTAGAGGACAGACTCATAGATAACCTCATCTACGCGTGTTTTTGTTTTGTTTTTCTCTTTATTATATGAAACAAATAGATTCCACGTTGCCGTGCGTCTGTTCAGTAACAGATCATAGAAGACGTCAAAATGTGGTAAGAACATCAGTGACACACTCGGCTATCGCCTCGTGTGCCACTTTTTTGTTCTTACCACATTTTGACGTCATCTATGTTCTATTACTTTATCAGACACACGGCAACATGGAATCTATTTGTTAAACAGCAACTCGGAAATGGCCTATTGGTTACGCTTTTCGCGGTTCAGTCTCCGCGCAAGTTTCAACTCAAGCAAACAAATTTCAGTTCGAAAAGAGCTTCAAATTCGAGCCTGGGTGTTCTGTGTCACACCTATGACATTAATTTCTGTTTTTGTATGTGTGTGTGTGTGTGTGTGTGTCATTTTAGGAGGAGAGTCCAACTCGCGTGGGAGAGGTCCTGGTCTCCCTGTGTTACCTCCCCACCACCAACAGACTCACATTTGTTGTCCTCAAAGCAAGAATTTCAAAGAACGCTTTTCCCGATGAATTACCAAGTGAGTACAATTAAATGCTGTTGAACCGGTTTTTTTTCCTTTCTTTTCCCCCTTTTTTTCTTTTTCAATAATAGCTTATTTGTTGCCAAGTTGTGATTGATTTTCAAAATCGGTTTCACTGATGACATCACCGGCTGCGCAAGTGGGAGGATTTGGAACATTTCCCCTCACTTCAACTGATTTATTTTATCGAGCTTATGTGTATTTCCTGCCATCGTTGATTTACCTTTGTCAAGGCCAGTCTGTTCACTGCGGCGTTCCTATTAGAATATTCCAGTAAACCGTTTATGAGAGCGGCTCCCGTATCGGGGGCTCGTTTCTCGTCTGGGCGTACTTCGGGTGCCACAATTCCCTCCCTATATTGTAACGCAAGACGATTTAGTTTGCCCTTTGTTATCTTTAAAGCATGATATATGGGACTTTCGAGAAACGGCCCTTGTACCTCATTTATTATACAGTAAGGAGTTTAGGTGTCCTCAGTAAAATACAGGCAGTAGCGAAATGTGTGCTCAACTGGTTAATTTCTAAAAAGTCCCGAAGGTTCGTTAAGAAAATGGGGTCAAGTTCAAAATAAACCAGACGTTTCCAGGGGGCTCGATCTTCTTTGATGGTGTTCTTTGATGGGAGGATGACCCTCGACACGTCTGCTTAGTTTATTTTGAACTTGAGCGCGTTTTCTTGATGAAGCTTCAGGACTTTTTACATTGCGCTTCACAGTTTCTTCTTAATTTAGTATAAATCATAGTTACGCGCGAAATTTACATGCGCTGTCCTGACCCTCGCGTGTTCCTTACTTAATCGAAACTGACTCTCTCTCTTGAGGTTGATCATCAACCTCAAGAGAGAATGGATTGGGGTTGTAAGCTAATTAAAATGCCTTGCCGTGCGTTAAATACGTAGAACTGTCTTCTATTCATTCATTTTTAAATATGCAAAATGCGCTCTGGTAATTCTCAGTTATGTAGGCGTAACTGTTTAGTCTGGGAGCTTTTTATTGTAACCACGCCTTACTGGTTCTGGTGAATTCATGACGTTGCTTATTATTTTTTGAATCTCCTTTATTGCACGTGGCAAATTGCTGCACACATAATGGTCTCAGTGACAGCTTAGTAGATGCATATATATATAGATTTATTTTTTATTTATTTTTATTATTATTTTGTTTTGCACTCTCTGTTGTATAGGATGTCATGAGTAATAGCAATGACGTCAAGCTGAGCCTCTTTTGTTTCTTGGAAGTCCGTGTTTTGACTAATGTTCCTTAATCATTAAATATTGTCGTCCCCAAGAATTGGCAAATAAAAATTCATTCATTACATTACCACTGATCTGCGTAAACATTTTCGGTGAACTTTTTGTATAAAACTGACATTGAACGTCATGCCATTATTTGCGAAGTGTTGAAATAAATTTTTGTTTTGCTAAGGAAAACATATGAGACATTGTAGGCGTCAGATTGTCTTCTTTTTTATGATTACTTTAAAACAATTAACTTGTTGTGTTGATGTGTGACTTTTGTGGTTTAAGCTCCTAAATCTTTAACACGCTCACACTTTTTCTAGGTCATTCATTTAGCTGTTAGAAAATGCTAATCCAATTATTATATTGGTCATGTCCATGCGTAACCCTTGTATTACTCTCTTGAAATTACTCTCGTCAGGGTGAAAAATAAGTACCATCTATCCGCTCTTCGTTTTTCGCTTGGCTGTAACTCGACACCTAAATGTGATGTTTCCAAGAATGAAACTAAAATTTGTTGTTTCTAATCGCTCGTGGTTGCAGGGGGTTCGTTGCCAATCGACCCTAGTTTTTGTCGGACGCTGTCCCGAATATATTGAAGTGCCTCGGTGCTTTGAGTCATAAATTTGTCAAGTGAAGTCAAATGTCCACGACTGCCCAAGTTTGAAGGCAAGTGCGCCACATTTCGTTTTCCAAACCTTCTCGACTGTGACAGGTCTGAGGTAGATCGCGCCCTTCTTCCTGCTAACGGTGGTGCTTGTTTGCTGGGTAGCGCTTCAGCCGTTTCAACTCTCAAATCCCACTGACTCGCTGCCGTTGACGTTGGGAACCGATTCAATTTTTTATGGTCTGTTTTTGGCGGTGGTTCCGTATCAATTCTTTCATTATTCCCCGCGAACAGTTTGAAATCCAGTCGCGCCACCTCGGGTAGTCTATTGTACTCGGACATGAGTTGGACATCGTCATCGTCGTGTGAGGGTTTACCGTTCAAGACACGCTCGGACCGTAGAGCGATCAGCAGCGCCTGTTTCTGGGCTTGTGACTGACGAAGCTGCGATTTTACTAGCCTGATTTCTGCTGCCAACTCGCTTTGTCTGTTTCTCATCACACCGACCGTATCTTCCAACGATTCAATGAACGCTCTGCTTTCTTCAATGCTATCGTAAGGCCCTGGCGGATCGTCAAAACAAAAGAACTCCACCGCTGGCTGTGCTGTCATGACGTCTTGGCGTATTAACACGTTTTCGATGTACTCCTGGAGACCTCGTTTTCGTTGTTCAATGAAATTCCGATCAAAGTTATCACCAAAATACTTTTTGGGTGGAAGTACCCCGTGGAAGTCGCTTAAGAGCTTCCGCAATCCGTCGTCCATGCGAACAAAGTCGGAGTACCTTCGGAAAACATGCCAGTTTCGCTCATTTCCCAGTTGGACAAAGATCTGGTAAACCGTGAATCGCTTTCGTGCCTCTACGACCTCATACCCTACGATCGGAGCGTGAATTTCCACTTCATGGATGGTTGGAAAAGTTTCTTCGTCGTTTTGTTCTCGGCTCGTTTCAGAAGCCATATGCATGCGGTTTCGCTCTTTCCTTCACATCTTCACACTCTTAAGTAACAACCAAAAATCTTTTTCTTCAAGGGTGTTGATTGTACATTGTACACACTTAAAGGAAATTCTAACTTGGTGTCAGTTTCTAGTGATTGCTGGACCTGTCATGCAAATATTCGATGTTGCGTTAGGTGGTGTTGTTTTATTTTCGTGCTTGAACAAAAGCGATTTCAATTTCCAATTCAAATTAGGCTCTGGAACACTTCACTGCCCAGTTGACAACATATTAGTAAGCAGCACGCAATGATTGTTGGACGATTGTCATCGTTTTGTTTTTGAGACATTTTGCCACCTGAACATTTTCGCATCTATTCAGCTCCCAGTCATTCCTAAATGTAAAATTACTTGCTTTTTTTTAAAAGACCCTAAAACAATGCTGAGAAACCTGCCTGTTATATTTTATTACACGAGAAAAAAGCGTTTTCCACTGACTAATATAGCATCTGTGATAAGTTTATTTTTTTGTCATTCACCGATTTTCCCCCAGAGTTTTGGCTTTTCAGCTTAGTCTTAAACTTTTTCTTTCCTTTAGCCCTGGCAATTATCCACATATGTCTAGAAATGCAAGTAATTAGATGCACGCTCACTTTTGATATCCATCACGAAGTGTCCCGTTAAGACTAAGCGTCTAGTGCCTATTTCTAGCAATAAGGTTAGGGTTTGCGTTAGCGTTATTTCTAGGTTAGGGTAAATTCAACTGTTTATGTTTAGTTGAAAAGCACAGTTTGGGGGACAGTTTGTGACGTTTATTGCCTGTATTTCTGGACACAAGTGATGTTGAAGTTGAGAAGAAGAGCAAGGGGACACTTCGTGACGCTTATCAAAGTCGGCGTGCATCTGATTACTTGCATTTACAACTGGGCCCTGAATATTTCACGCTGTGAGAGTTCGATTATTAATCCGGTATCCACACTTAGCTTACTTTCTCTCTCTCTATTTCCCCAGATCCATTTGTCAAAGTTTCTCTGATGCTGGCCGGAAGGCAAATGAAGAAAACTAAGACCTCTGTGGCGAGAAACACATTATTTCCGGTCTATAACGAGGCATTTGTTTTTGATGTTCCGATCGACCGCCTGAGTGACGTCAGCTTGCTAGTGCGAGTGCTCGACTCCGGCACCGAGGAAGGCGAAGGACTGCAGATTCGCACAATTGGAAAAACTATCGTTGGACCGGACTCCCAGACCAGCATTGGACTCCATCATTGGAACTGTATGATGACGACACCAAGAAAACCTATCGCTCAGTGGCATCCGCTGCTGAAATTGTGACGTGGACAAGAAAATATTCGAATTTAGAACAATGTTAAATGTGTTTGTTTGTGAATATTGCCTCCTTTCCAGTATTTCTTTCACGGTTTTGTATCTAAGAGTTTTTTTGCAGTCTTGTAGCCTTTTTTGTAAGAATCGTTTTCAAAGGGGAAGACAGTAGTCTGATCGTAAAACTAGAATGACAATTCATTGTTATTTTGATTGCCATGGAACTTGCGGCTTTTGCATTTTTTAAGCGCGATGCTCTAAACTTGAGACGCGCGCCGCTCTCGGTATCGTGATCACCAACCTTGTTAAATGGATACCCATGCTTGTTTTTTATATGGACACATTTAATTTAAGAAATGAAAAAGGCGCGCGTGTTTCTCTCGTTAGTTCTGAATATTGCTGAATATTACGTGGCGCACGAAGGAAGTTTGATATTAAAATTTTTACGTCCAAGTTACTATGTTGTCAAGAGCAACTTGTTCTATTTCCAGAGGTCATTCAGCGACAAAGTGCGCCAATATTTTCACAGGTTTGATTCGGTTTTGCCTCAGATATTTGCCTCAGTTATATGTATTATTATTCAACTCCAGTCAGCAGAGTACAAATAACGTCCAAAACGAGTACAAATATCTCACGGTATTTGTACTCCAGAAGACCAGTTTGACTGGAAGTTTACTTGGAGACCGAGATCATCGTTGTTAATATCTCTATAAGCCTTATAATAGAGAATTTTTCCATTATTCTATCTTTGTATGCAAGTGCTTGAAATAAAACAGCGCGACGCTTTGCTCGACTTAACTGACAGATTTGACAAGTTTTCGTTTTTGACCAATCAACAGCAACCTATCTTTAATCGCGCGCGAAACCTGGACGGTCAATCGCTGCTAGAACATCACGCGAGAGAATCTCTTATTGGACGATTTAGTGTGTAGTATCGTGGGATATTTTTACGAGTCTCGCCGTATTTTGGCGAGCCCGTAGGGCGAGTCAAAATACAAGAGACTTGACGGTCAATAGACCACTTCGCGCTTGTTGGGGGATCATGGGTAATCAGGGTAACATGGCGGGACATTCAAAGGTTTGTATGGATGTTCTAAACGATGAAAAGAATTCATGATTTGCAATTTTGGGCTCTTTTATCTTACAAAACAGAACATAAGCGCTTAAAGGTGCGGTTGAATACAGGTGGAGAGAATAGCTATTGCAGAAATTATTTTTTTTTTACAGTTTCTGTCATATATTTCCTGTAATTGGAAAGGCACAAAATTGCAGAAAATATATGGAGAAACAAACAGTAATGTTTAGGTATTCAAAAGAATAAATACCGCGTCCAAATCGTCTCACTTGTAAACTTGAACTTACATGTTTGGTTTATGAACGCGAAAGTCCAGAAAGTAGAGTCGTGAACAATTTATTTTGCTTTGAATTTCCGTACAAACCTTTGAATTTCCTGCCATGTTGCCCTGATTACCCATGATCCCCCCAACAAGCGCGAAGTGGTCTATTGACTGGACGGTCAATCGCTGAATAGTCACGTAAGATAGTATGTCACGCGAGAGATCAGCTTACGTTTCTTCTATTTTCCGACTGAGTTGAATAACAAATCTCTTATTGGACGATTTAGTGTGTAGTATCGTGGGATATTTTTACGAGTCTCGTAGTATTTTGTCGAGCCCGTAGGGCGAGTCAAAATACAACGGACTTGTAAAAATATCCCACGATACTACACACTAAATCGTCCAAAAAGATATATGTATCGAGGAAACGGTCAAAATGGCAATACGAGTTAATTTTTCGGTAGAATCTTAGGTTCGCCCATCCAAGCGGCTAAGCGGTGGAAACAGGGAAAGTTGCCTTTGACAGGATGGTAATTTCAACTGACCACAGACTGATACACGAAACCCTTTTAGGGTACTTAAATTACGGATCAACATAGTCCGCTGCTAAATTTACAAGCTGGTGCACGTCAATTCGATGGTAGGTGTGGGTGCACAAACATGGATATTAGCGCTTTGGTTCCATTGTTTTCTTTACAGGTGTTATTAATGAAAAGCCGATTTTTTATTTTATTTCTTCACTCTTATACCCAGGGGCGGCCGCTTTTTTCGTACTTAATATCTCCGAGGAAGAAAAATTTTGCAATAAATTTTTATATAATGCCTGAAAAATCACTTTTTTGTCAACTTTTGCCTACCCACGAAAATGATAAAACGACAAAAGAAAACACAATCTCTAGTTAAACTCTGAGAAGACGTCGTTCAAAACGTGTACAGATTCACAGACGGGTAAACTCCAAGACAAACTTTTTTTTTTTTTTGGTTGCTTGTTTCCTTGTTTTTCTGTTTTGCTTGTGTTTGTGCCTACTGCTTCTAGGAAGACAATTTGGCAGCTTCTATTTTTGAACCGTCTTTGACGTAACATTATGATTCTGTTATCATGATTGTGACAAATGGGCTCCCTTTAGACACAAGCCAATTTCCTTTGGAATTTAGAAGTATCCACGTGTACGCTGTTCTATTGGCAAAAAACCGTTTTCGGTTGGTTTGGTTGCCCAACTTTTTCAACCCGCATCGAACTGGGTTGAAACGGTTGAAAAGGCATTGGTACCAACCGCTGCGGTTTGCGCGGGATCTTAAGGTGACTCAAACCAGTTTCAACGCTTTCAAGAGACTCACTTATTAGGACGATTGACACTACAACGCTGTATCACGTATTAGCAATGTTGTGGTACCATATGAAACAGCAATTATTGCTGAATAAAATGCGGTCGTTATTGTGACGTAATACGTAACCATGGAAACGGGAACGCCCTGTAAAAACACCCTATATTTTGGCTTTAGTTGTTCATATCTCAAAAACGAACTCGATGACCCCCATTTTTTTATTGCTCGAAAGTGATCAACAGACCAAGATGAAACTTTTTGCAAAGTTTAAAAAAATTCTGTGGAGCAAATTCAGAGCCACCTTAAAAAATAAAAAAAACAAGTTGGCTCAGAATCCGCTCCACAGAATTTTTTGAAACTTTGCAGACAGTTTTATCTTGGTCTGCCGATCACTTTCAAGCATTAAAAAATGGGGGTCACCGAGTTCATTTTTGTGATACGAGCAACTAAAGCCGAAATATAGGGGGTTTTTATAGAGCTTTCCTGTTACCATGGTTACGTATTACGTCACAATAATGACCACATTTTATTCAGCAATAATTGCTGTTTCATATGGTAACATACCATTGTTAATACGTAATAGTAATATAGTGTCAATCTTTCTGATAAGTGAGGCTCTTGAAAGTGTTGAAACCGGTTTGAGCCACCTTAAGAGCTGCTACTTCCTTGATTAGTTGCACAATTCGTACTGTTCGCGTGACGCTCTTTGTAAACAAGAAAGATGGCGTCCGACATCTTCTAAAACTTCCGAGAGTACAAAAGAGACAACAGCACGAGCACGGTCAGCAGCCGCCATGTTTACCCCGCGGATCCGCGGACAGGAAGGTTACACGGAAGTCTGGTAATGACTATTCCCAGAAGTGACCGCGTTTCAACCGAAAATGGTTGGGGAAGTATTCTATTGCAAAACGTCAACCGCTTTAACCGAAACCGGTTTCGGTTGAAACGTTTCATCCCAGTAGAACACGACCTTAATGTGTACCCAGGATTAACAACCAATTTACTTGATTCGAAAATAATCTTTTTGCCTTGTGAAACATTTCGGAGGAAAGTCGTAAATAAGATTATTTGGCATTAATCCTAACTAGCTCAAATCTTAGTACATCGTACTTTTATTTTGTGCTGGGAATCCGCTTAGGGTTCATTGGATTATGCATCCCTATCCAGCCAGTCACATTAAGTTCATTGAACAGGCTAAAATGTGTTTTTATCGTCTGTTCCCGCAGAATCCAACCAAGCAAATAAAACAAACTGTGTCTGAAAAATAATCTGTGAAGGCTGAAGCGACAACGTTTAAAAGTTTAACGGAAAATTGAGTTGCTTCTTTTATGTCATCATTTTTTAGAAAATACGCACGCGTAAACTCCGTGTACTCCAACGCGGCGTACCAAAAAAACCACGTACCATATGGAAAACAAAATTACTACACTGTCAAATATATAATCGATCGAAATTACAGCATAAGTGGAGCGGACCTGAGCTGCGAGCACGAAAGGGTTCTGTCGCATACGGTCTAGGGGCCGACATTTCTCTCCCTCACTGCCTATCGGGGATAGGGATAGTATTCGAAAGTTGCAAGGAACCCAAGCCGGAACTGGTACAAGCGGTCTTCCGGCCGAAATCTCGGGGAGACTCGTCATGGTACAACGCTCAGGCTTAAATGTCCAGAGGTACGTCTACTGGTTCTATTTTCTTTTTGGCATTGAGTGTGCGCATGCGCAATTTCCCTTGTGCGCCAATACATGCCCCGTGGGAGTAAATTGATTGATACGAAAGGCCTGCGGCCTCACCTTCAAATCAAGATTACTTCGAGTCTGTGATACACCTATTGTTGAGAAGAACAAAGAACTAAAGAATAGCTCGCAATTAGCGTCTCTCCTTTGCGAGGACAACAAGTAGTTATATTCCAGTTAGCAGTGATAGTTTTTTACAAAATAAAAAGTTCGCAATTCGATTAAGTTCGTTCGTTCTTTTTCCGTATCGTTGTGTAGATCGTTAGCTTCGATTCGCTGTAGTATTTTTTTTTTAATGTGGATTATATTTGCAAATGTCTATTGTTAGAAAAGT
>BLFK01000113.1:3338895-3349217 GCA_014634185.1 Astreopora myriophthalma | reverse complement strand
TCTGTCAACAAATTAAATGGATTCGTAAAAAAAAAAAAAGCAAAAGATTGGTAAACCCCAGAATTACACTATAACCGACCGAAAACACGTTTTACCTGAGTGCAAGTTCAATATTTTTTCTCGGCTAAAAATTGCAAGCTTGCAGCGTAAAGTTGACTGAATCAGTGAATGGTTATTGATTCGAGCTTTCTAAGTAAGACTTCTCACTTAAAATTCACTGTGCATGTACCTGAGAATCGCTTGCCGCCAATGGAACGGTTTTCCTTCTCTAGCACGTGACCACACACGCATGACCTCGTAGATTCCGTAATCTGTGGAATTCAAATCATCTATAATTAATGTCTCCATTTCATTACGAAATTTTGAAATGCAATCTCACACACAGGTCCTTTTTCACAATAACATTGTGCTCTTTGTTAATTTTTATGAATTGCACGGGTAGGCGTAGTTCTTTGGAAACTGTATCCTCTTCTTCGCAATTCTTTTGGATTACTATCCTTAAAACTAACAATCCCAGTGCCTGCATCAGCACACATATCATAGTCCTTTCACGGAAGGAGCTACAGCGGAAGTATTCACTGCACCTAATGCAAGGGGTTCGTGAACCATCCGGGTTCAATGTTCGACGGGAAATGCATTTGCAAGCGAAAGCGGAAGCAGATCAGAGCGGTCACAGCGCACTCGGCGTAACCTTATTGTGCTAAATGAAGAAGGACAAGAAATGAGATCGTACAAGCCTCTTTACAGCCTACTCGTATCGCTTCCTCATAACAACAGATTAGCCTGTGCGGAAATCGTCCCTGGTTGAATCGAATGGAGAGTGTGGCCTATTAGGCCCACCTCGAGCCAGTTTGAGGAAGCTTGCAAATACTTTTCCCGGTGTATATATTCGAGCTCCTTGATTGCATTTGCATCAATATAAATTTTTTGGATCATGAATATGTTTTTCGTCGACTTTCTCTAATCTCAAATTCGATGAATGGCCGGAAAGAGAAGTGTGCTGTCTCCTATGCAAAGTTTTTTAAACAATTAAATATAATTAGGTACTGTTCATTTAGCCCTTTCCGCTAATTTCCAGTTAAAAAGTTGTCGACACGTAGAAAATGAAAGGGAAGTTTTTGAAATAGCGGAAAGAGAGAGTTGTGTCGTGCTATTTGAAAATTCTAACGCGATTGAAAAATCAATACCGTAAGCTGTTTTACGAAATTCAGCACCAAGTGATTAAATGTTGCCAAGATCTTTACGTAGGCAACTTTACGAACAATTGATAATTATGCCTGCCAGTCACATTGACTTAAAAATGTGTAGTAAAAATACAGCTAACCTCGTTGCTATCAGTCACTTACCAAAATATTGCAGGCAACGCACTGACGAAGCACCATAGTAACTCTTTGTGTTTCCTCTCCGGTCTCTTCTTTTGGCTTCCTCGCCCGACAACGCTTGCGATCAAGTGACAACTAGTGTTGTTTTGTTTTTGCATAGTATTTATGTGACTGGCATGTGACGTCACTTTCCAAATAAGAAACAGCTGCGTGACGTGACAAAGCGCTTGCACAATGTTAAGAAACAATGCGAAGCATGCGTTGCATCAGTGATTTTCAAAACCGCGAAACTTCTAGCGCTCCTTCGCACTTAGATAAGCTGATACAACCATTCCAAAGCAAACACGTTCACGTTGCTGATTGATTTTAAATATGGGAACAAAGCGTTTATAAAAAGCTGAGCAAATAAGTTTTGTTGCGGGTTCATGGCCTGCGAACCGCGGTTTATTTCTTTGACATTGAATTGATGAATTGAATTATACCGTGAAAATTGGCGTTTGCCTTTCGAACAAGTTATTAACTCGTGAACAGTCCTCAAATTAAATATAAATCTTTAGTTTGGTAGCAACTAAACCTGAGTGATTCATTTATTTAGTGAGTTAGTTAGTCAGGTCGTAACTCGAATTGATTTTTAAGAACACAACAGCTGTATTTTTTTTTGTCTTTTTCGGTTGGAAAAAACTGGTCAACCCGTGTAAATGGAGCAGGTGATAGCTTTGTTAGTTGACGTGACGCACATCATGGCTTTTTTTATCTTGTATCCAAGCAACAAATCTGTTGCTATGAAACAACGACTGAAGAAAATCAACAAATAATGTTCAGGCATTGTATTAACTTAATGCTAACTAGACTCAGTGGCTTTATTTTAAAAGCAAAAATTCTTTTCAGTACGTTTTTCACATGCTAGCGCGGCTGGTGAGGTTAATTAACATAAAAGTAAAAAAAATCTTATTTTTTTAACAGCCATTTATGAATTTCGGTCTATGGCTGATCTACGCCTGGCTTTCCATGCCTAATGCTGCATGCAGTTCTGTTCTGAGAGGGAAGTATGTTTGCTTGCTAAGGAAAGCGATAGAGAGAAAGGGACAACTGCTCATAAAGTCCTCAGTGCGATGTTTCTTCACTGGCCAGAATCGAACACCGACTTGCTTGAAAAGAGAAAGTTTGACTGTAGTAAGAGTGATTGTTCGTAGTTGTGAGCCCCACCTCCTTAACTCACCTCTGAAACTGAATCTCAAATTGCACAGCAATGGAAAGCCCCCTCAAAAAAGGTGAAGTGACTTGCTGCCGCAGACTGACGGTTTCCTCCCAGCCCGTGCAGAAACTAAGAACTGAGAGCATGCGGCAAACTCTTTCCCCTCGGCCATAAAGCAGCGACTACGCCCCTTCTATTTAGTCAACGCTTTATTGTTCTCACTGGTCCGAAAAAAACGCCACTACAGAAAAGCTCTTTCCCACATATAGATCTTTCGCCGCCTCGAATATATACAGTGTTCCGTCGATTCATAAACAGAAAATGAAAAAAAAAAGTCTCCCGCAGTGATTCGTGGCACGCGGCCCTCCGTCTCACGCTTTGAGATTATTTTATTCTCGGCCTCAGTACTACAGCAGGCCATCAGACAGACCACAGAGCCGACTGATTCGAATCAAACCATCCGGTTGGTCAACGGGATTGTTGACCACCAGTAAATCGTTCGCTCACTGGACCATGTGATCTGTAGCCGGTACGGGACATCACTCCTCTGCCACATAACTCGCGTCTCAGGAGCTGATTAATCTTCGCTTTGCCCACTGACCTGTCAACTCCATTTGTAGCCCTAGCCACAGCAAATTTTGTCCCGCTATTTTTTGGTTTATTTTCGAAAGCGCGCTGGGAAATCTTGTGTACAGTTCTTGTGGTACTCGACCCATGTTTTTACGTCGCTGTTTCGATGTAACTTCCTTTCCTCTTTTCGTTTTGTTTGAAGTCCCTGGTATAGTTGATGGACGTGGCTTTTCCGTACCTTTGAAGAGAGGTTCTTCTGCTAACCTTGACAATTGATTCTAAGAAACAATTCATAAGGTTTAACTTTTACATTCGCGACTCTCTGGAGTTACTATGTAGGGCGCGTGCGGAATTCTGCGAGGCGTCTCCCACGTCAAAACACCCGTATATATCTCACCCCTAGCAATCAAGTGCTGCTGAGGCTATTCGAAAAGAATTCAAAGCAGTGGATTAATTGCCGATACTTCCCCAAGTGTGTTGCATGCTTTCTGAAAATCAAACATGAATGAACTAACCAGAGCTTACAATCATAACTTGATTGGTTACTAGGAACGAAAACTTGGGGCAAATATGAAGTGTCGATGTAATTGATGGACCTCTTCAAAAAGGGTTTGCTTGAAGGCTTCATTGTGTTGACAACAGCTAAGATGTCAAGTTTTTATTTCAGTTGTAAGGAGGAGCCGTAAACGTAGCGGCAATTGGCGCCAGTCTTAATGACACACTGAAGACCATTTACCTCATGATCAAAACCTCTGAGTGGCCTGGGTCCTTGAGGCAGCCTCTTCACTTTTGCGTTCTTTCGCGCCTCTTCCTTCCTCCTTCTATTTTCAAGGCGACAGTAGAGCGCCGCGCGGTATTCTGGTAAATGTATTAATTACATGATTGTGGTTACGTTAAATTCATACAGTTAAATTTGTGAATGGTTGGTCAAGCCCCATTTCCTTTTATAAAATAATTAGGATAGTAGGCACGCTCTCATTGGACAATAGGTGTGTTTAGATGAGAGTATGTAAACACGGTTGTGACATCACACGAATTTTGATTGGTTGTGTTGTCAAACGCGCATTTTGATTGGCTGGTAGGAAATATGAGCGTATATCGAGGAAACCTGTTTCAATCAAGAAGTAAAACAAACAGCATTTTCCTTCATTTGTCGAATTATTTTTGAGAAATATTTTATAAAAGCAATAGAGGATTTTTTTCCGCGTTTACATAGCCTCATGTAAACACTCGAGGGGCTGGGAGAATTCTCGACAGTTATGCAAACCCTTGACTGCGTCTCGGGTTTGCATAACAGTCTCGAATTCTCCCAACCCCTCCTCGTGTTTAAATGAGGCTATGTAAACACGGAAAACGTCCTCTATTGCTTAAATAAAAGTCAAGTTGCGTTGCCCCGATTTGCAGAACAGTTTTTGGAAAAAAAAAATGTGCGTAAATGCATGTTGATTTGTACAGTTATCTTTTGAACCAACTTGACGTTTATTGTACCGAACCCTTCAACAAGGTGTTAAAACTTTAAGTGGCATTACCTGAAAATCTTTTTCCTCTTATAAAACGACTCTGATCTTCCAGCACATGACCACATGAGCAAGATCTTGAGGGTCCAGTGATCTGAAATTTCAAAATCGTAAAATAAAATTTCAAAATCGTAAAATTTAGTATTCTACAGGATACATTTCTCTAATTCTTGTAATTGTTTTTTCGTAGATATTTTGCCCTGAAATGCCTCGGTTTCAGGTTTCACTTGAATCGTTTCAATTCCGTGTTTTCGATTCAGAGGACTAAAAGAGTGTTTCGTAAACCATTTTGATTTCATTATTGTCCGGGCATTTTCTTCTCATGAAACTGGTCCAGTATAGAAATCAGGGATGAAATTTAATGTAAGCATCTTAAGCCCGGAGTGTGTACATGATTCCTTCCGTTCTCTGAAGACTTCCGTGTTTTCTATCAGTTATTCTCCGTCAGATATCTGGTCATTATCACTGAGAGCGGAAAGAGAACTGATTGTGTTCAAACCGTTTCTATACATTCAATTTCACCAGCCTTCATAATTTGGATAATTGTGTTTCGCATTGTACTCGTGTCGGGAAGGCAAGCAGCCGGCGACCGACGTTGCCCTGTGAGTCAAATTGCCTCTGAGAAACCGATAGTTCGCTGACACGTTAAATGTCCGTGGGAAGTCATTTAGGCCAGTGCTAAAATCGGCGGGTCTTGTTGATGTCCTTCTGCAGTTCTGAGAAACCAGTGTTCCTCTGTTTGAAAGAGAAATTTGCTGAGAGAATAATTAATAAGAATAAACCACTTAACATAATCACTTAATCATTGCCGAAGTGAAACACTCATTTGTCTTAGCCATTGATAATGTCTGTGATAATCATTCAACGACTTGCACCCGGCAGTGAATAGGTGGATCAAACGGAGAGTCAAAAAACCTAAGCCGAAATGAGATATATTTTTTTTTAACTTTCTTACTGCTCTGCGCGGTCGAATAACCATAATGGCTTCTTTTCAATGAACCAAGAACTCTAGATCTTTTCCTGTGAGCATAATATACACTCACCAGCGAGTTGCACGCGAGACACTGTTGGAGCACCATACTTGTGGGTTTATTCTGTTCCACTATCGAAGTTATTAGTCTGTTTTACTCAGCGTTCATCCGTTTCCACTATTTTGCTCAGTGAAGTGTGTTCAATCGTAGCTTATAACTGGTCGTATTTATGATATTTATTAGACATGACGTCACCTATACGTAAGGGTTAATTGCACCGTAATAGTTACGGCGTAAAATGCCACCTAAAAATAGCAGACATTTATATAAAATCGCTGATAGCGACAACAAATATACTTTGGGGGTTTCAATAGGTGTAAAAGTTGACTAAGGATTTTTTTTTAGATCTGCGCTGAGTAATAAATAATGAACAGCAAAATCGAACTTGCAACGGAAGCGAAACAATTCATGTACAATTTAGATTCTTATTGGTGCGAACCTCCCTCCATAGGGTTAGCGGTGGTGACGGTTGAAGCGCTTAAAATCTGAGCGGGTTTTTATAGATTCCTTAATTAGTTGTTGTTGTTTTTTTCGTCCACCCTTCTCCGCAAATGTATTTATCGTATATGTCATCTCCGGAATTTACGTTTTAGCAGATGGTCAAGGAAATACCAACGAAGGGTAACTTTTAATTTGCACGTTATCAAGCTTTTGACACCAATAATTTTGGGAGGAGGGATGAAAAACGGAGTGAGCAAGTGAAAAATCGAGACACTGGTTGACATGAAAATTAAAGTTAGACCTTTGGTTTATTGTTTCATGTAAATCTGCTGCTCGTAAGATTCTAAGTTGCCACAAAGTACCCTGACCAGCCTGATCCAAGTAAAAAAAATAAAATCTGACCGGAGCAGTTCGTTCAGGTTCGTTCAGGTTCGTTCAGGTTCGTTCGCCGTTCGCCGTTCGCCGTTCGCCGTTCGTCGTTGGGGACGGACTTTCATTAGTTGGTTCATATGCGAATTTTACACTGGGCGAGTACCCAGGAAGAACATCAGAAACCAAATGTCTTAAAATCGGCCATTTTTTCCCCCAACACAGGGTCATTTTAAGGCTTTTGAAACAGTCGTTCGTAAGGAGAACGTTTTATCTTTTCCTTAGCCGTATATTTTAAGTCACAAAATATTTTTACCGCGAGCAATCATATTCTACCAATTAGCGAGAGAGATATTATATACCGCGAGCGCGCCTGGCTTCAGGTTTGACTTTATATTACGCGCTTAATTATAGTTTTATTCTTCTGAAAAGCAAAGGAAGTAGTCATGTGGGTTAAGTTGAACGTACAATTGCTATCAAAACTGGATCGAAGGGTAAGGGGATCAGAGGATAAAAGGATGGAATGCGGACGAGAAGGAAGTGAATTGGAAGTATCAGCAAGTTATGTCTGCCGGACGAGATGGACTTAATTAGTTTCAGATTCATCCGGAGAACGGATCCAACTTCTGATTATGTCCATTGAGTTTGGGGAAACTTCTGCTGGAAATTAAAAAAAACTAATCCTGCCTGCTAGTATTAATTAAAAGAAAGAGAAATAAAATATGAGCAGGCGTTTGTTCAGGCGGCTGAGCCCAAAAAGAAGAGAGAAAACAAAGAGAAGATGGAAAACATAAAAGATGTCCCTGGAAATTGCGGCTTTTTTACTTCGTCGCGGTGGCCGGTGTGGTTGATGTGGTACTTAACAAGGAGCGTTTTTTTTGTGAAATTCCAGCAACACCAAGTAGAATTTTCGGGAGCTGCAATCGTGTTCATTGGTTCTCTCCTGACAAAATCATCGTCTGAGCAATGAAGACTTGAAAGATCTAGTGTGATACTCACACGGTTCAAGGCCCTTCTTTTTTTACAGGTGACAGGTTCGAGTTTTTGAGTTTGTGGATAAGTTCAAGCAAGCTCGAAAATACGTAGTCTCGATCGGTCCTTTTTTTTGGTGATCTCAAGAGGTGTCGTTCAAGGGGACTTTACTCCGTGTATCACCTGTCAAGCTGTTTACATTTAAAGACATTGTGCACGTGATGGCCTCGTGAAGTACTTTATTAACGGCTGTTAGTTTGAAATTCTTCCCGTATTGAACTTGCCATGGTTACTTGTTCCCTTGCCAGTGAGAGCTTGGATGCTGCTTATGCAAAAGTAATTGCCCTCAAGGAGCCTCGTTATGCAAACAATCTATACATGTTTCTAGAAAGCAGGTGGAGGCACGCCGTGCCATCTTTGACATTCCTTAATCCGCCATCTCTATTGAGTAAACCCTCAAAGAATACGACGAGCTTTTAACCTTTTCTTTTTTTGTTATTAGTTATTAATTTGTGTTGTAAACTCTGTTTTGACAAGGTATGCTCCCTGAAAGTTTGAAATCCGGCGAAAGATGCTTCACAAAAACTCGGAAATTTGCGCAATCGGTCATATCTGTTGTTGCCAGCACAACACGGATTCCGTTGACTACAGGAAAATCTCTATTACAAAATTTCTTCCAAAAGATCAATTTTAACGTGGTAAAGTGTCCCTTTCATTGTTTACTTAACATTGTACCTTTTTTTTTTTTTGAAAGCCTGGCAGTTTTAAGAGCCCGTTAGTAAATCAACACGATAAGGTACGTCGCCGGCTCTAAGATTCCTTGCATTTTTGCAAGACGTTATTTCTCTCACTTGCCTCAAAGGGTACAAGCCACTTGTTATTCTCTTGCGGGCTACAAACATCTGCATTGCAATTTTGATTTACATGTCTAAAACAGATTTTACTAAATCCGCACGTTGTTTCGTCAGTTGTTTTAATTCTAATGACGTCACATGTTGTGTTACTACCATTTTAACGAGAAGGCAACTCATTCGGTTGGGGTCAAAACACGGACGCCTTCAAGCGCTCAAACCTGCCTCACTCCGCTGATTCTGTGGCGCAACGTTGTCTTCAAACGACTTTGACGCATTTGATGCGATGTCTATTCAGCAGTGTTTAGCTTGTAACGCCGCGGTGAGTCAACCATGTGTTGTTAATCGTTCATTCGGGTTTGTACACTTTTCACTGTCGTGTGCCTCTGAATACATGTGATTCAGTTGTCTGGCAAAAACAACCAAATGTGTATCGCTTGAAATTGTAGTTTTTAATGAAACTCAGTGGGGTCGCACTCAAACTGACCGACTCGTCTCGGCATAACAACAAATAGCTCGCATTAAAGGAGGCCAACAACGCAACAAAATTTATCCATCTAGGATATTGCGTCTGACAGTAACGTTAACTTATGAATATTTACCGATGTAATTTATGCAGGTTTTCGGTAATAGTCGCAACACTTCGAAACTTAAGAACAGATAAGGGAAAAACTGCTCTGCAAAGCCGACGAATTGCGGAAACAGCTGCTGTGTGTTGACTCGACCCATTGCTATTGAGGTGCCTGTTCGTCACATTTATAACCCATGGAAACAAAACGAGAAGATAAGTGCCTGCAACGCGGTTTTGCTCACATCTCTTTGCGCCTTTAGGAAACTCTAAGAACGAGGTAGACTTTGATTCTGGGAGAGGACGTAACCTTTATCGGAAAGACTGGAAAAACCAATTTGCAGACAAACCTACAAAATCTACCTTCCCAGTAAAATGCCGTAGCAGTTCCTTTGTTCTAAATGAGCCGAGAAAATGTGGAACCAATCAAAGGGAATGGAATACGAATGCGAAAGTTGCGAATAAACCTCACGTGGCTTAAATAACGGCAGCTCCTCATCAGGGAACATGAAATGATTTTAGATTAATCACCCTGGGAAATGTTTAGAGCTCACCACGTTCTGTTCGTCAGATGATGACTTTAGAAGAATGGCGGTCGAGATTACACGCATCCACGGAGGGACTTAACATGATCCCTACACAACTTGTACAGCAGGATAAACAGCTCACAGAGTAACAGCTGTCGGAATTTAGCTGTAACTATTGACCCATTACTAAGTGGAGGCTCTAAATATGCAAAGGAAGGTGCAAGAATAACTGATAATCGCACTTGTCACTTTGCCGAAATTGTCCTTTTTAGTTGCTTCGATCGTGCCGGGGGAATGAGGAAAGTTTAAGCTTGTGGTAAACTTGACCTTTTCGACCTATGGAAAGCACTTTCAACAGAGTTATTGAGAGAAGCCAGTTGCAGTTAGTTCTGGCCTTTCGGAGCGAAAACGTAACATGTGCGACCTCACCCGACTCAATTACAGGGAGAGACTGGCAACGTTACTTATAATAGAGAGATTAAGATTCGCGTTTTCGGTCAACGGCAAACAGCAAACGGCAGGCTACTGCTTGTCATAAGACCATGAAAATTCTCTTATCTTAGACAACTTTTCCCTTTTTAGTACTTGCTCGGTAGCTGTGACTGACAGGTAAGAAATATGCTTCAATCAAATAGAGGCAAATTTCAGCCTGACGTTCGCTGTTTGCTGTAAACGCGAATCTTAATACAGAGATTTAGCATCGCGTTTACGGCAAACGGCAAACCTCAGGCTGAAATTTGCTGTTTACCAAATACTCATGAAATTTATTTGATTTCAGCTTATATTTTGCCTGTTAGCCACAGCTATCAAGCAAATACTAAAAAACAGAGAATAAGCTAGGATAAGAGAATTTTCATGGTTTTATGACAAGCAGCTGCCTGCCGTTGGCAGTTGGCCGTAAACGCGTTGCTAAATCTCCGGCTCTAATCTCTCAGTCTATTGCCTTAAATTTACCCCCA
>BLFK01000113.1:3321296-3331959 GCA_014634185.1 Astreopora myriophthalma | reverse complement strand
TTTTTTTTTTTTTTAACGAAAGCTAGTGAGCAGCACAAAGGAAGACTTCTTGTAGTTGTAAGCTTTTTTCGTTTATTTCCGACGCGTTTCGTCTCTTACTGAGACTTCTTCAGGGAATGAATACAACTAGCAAGGAACAGCATATATAACACGTTGTGTGCGTGAGTGAAACTTCCGATAGAAGTGAATAATAACTCAACTATGCTGTAAACGGGCGTAGCAAGAAACGCCTTAATACCTACCTTAATACCTACCTTAATACATGTTGTTACATGTCTTCCTTTGTGCTGCTCACTAGCTTTCGTTAAAAAACTCGCCTTCTTGTGGTTCAAATGTAATGATGTTTTCCACTTGTTCTAACTTCTACTAACCAATTTCTCAAGAACAGCAAATGTGGCACTCAATAATTTCCTTAATTCATATCAGAAATAAAATCAATAAACGAGCTTACGTACCAGAAAATCTTTTTCCACCAATCAACTTCTTGTGGGTGAACACGTGACCACAGGCACAAGATCCATCGCTTGGGTCTGGAGTTTCGATCTGTTTACACAAATAAACTATTTACTTCATATCACTTTGACACTCACTACGAATTTTTTTTTTTTATTAATTTATTTATTTTGAATATAAAGATTCGCCGGATACAGTTGTAGGTGACGAAAGCGGTCAACTCTTCAAGTCTCAAACTAGACTCGATGGACTTCCACGTATTAAATTTGGAGCATTTAATTTTTTATAACTTAGCAGCTACAGCTGAGTAAAGCCTCGGCCAAACGAGAGAGAGGGAGAGAGAGAGAGAGTCGATGAGAACTGAAAGAAACTCTCGCTCTTGTTTAGCTAGAAGCTCTTATGCGCTCTCGGTCACTCTCCTCTACTCTCGAGAGCTCTCATCGAATTTAAACCTGATCACATTTTCCGTGAGAATTTTGTCTCGTTTGCCCCAGTGTGAGAGTTGATCGAGAGTTTCAAAAAGTTTCAACTCTCTTCAACTCTCATCGACTCTTTCTCTCGTTTTGCCCGGGCTTACGATTTACACATTCGTCTCTGCCGTCAATAGTCAAATAACCCAGCTAAGCTTATACTGACTTAGTTTTCAATGATGCCGCATGATTTTGATCGTACAACATTCGTCACCACATTTAAACTTTAAGCTTACGCTTAATTACTTTTTTCAGCACACGTGGTGAAATTTAAACAAGGGTCACCCGTTTATTAATTACCCTGCTAGCAGTGGCTTGTCCCCACCAGACGCTACGCTAATAATAATAATAGTAATGGCTTTATTTTATTTTTATATTTTTTAATAGATATAAAATTCCAACCAAATTTGACGGCTTGAAATATGTTTACGTGGTTTTGGTGCTTTCAAGTAATATGCAAAACACTTCGTGGGCTTTGTTTTGATCGAGTTCGCTGCCGGGATGTAACCGCCACGTTGAAAATTGTGAGACTGTGGCACATTTCTGTGGATAAGAGCTTAAACATATTCAGATTCCAGCTAATTCAGAGCCTCGGTTTCCACTTTCTTACTGTTAGTCTCATTTTTATTATTTTGAAAGAAGGATTTCACTTACCATGAGATTACAAGCCACACACTGTTGCCGCAACATGGCCGAATTTTCTGATCACCTCAGGTTCAAGAAAAACTGCCATATATTAGAAAATGATGTTCGCGTCATCAGTGCAAGTCAAGTTCATCTGACGTCATGCTTTACTGGTTGTGTGACGACTAGCGTGACGGTGTCGAGAAAAGACAACCGTGACAAGAACTTTAAAAAGAGCTTTAGTCCAGAGGCCTCAATAACAAAGGTGTCATTAAATCACGTATATTTTGCATATTTTGCACCTGTTATGTTTCAGTGGATCAAACCGTTCGATAGACAAGCTTGGTGAGGCAGAAAAGTCCGCTTTCGGTCGATTTTCAAATACCCACAAAACAGCAACGGTTGCTTGTAGCCTGTGCATTCTCTTAGGATTATTCTGCATATTTCCATTCCGGTGTAGGATTAACGGAATAACCAGAATAAGGTTTTCCAAAGCAACGGAATAGTTATTGCGGAGCTGACCTGAGAAGTAACGCTTGGAATGGAGTCGTTGGCACCACTAAGACTGACATTTCTGCGTTTGTCTGCGGCCGCTCGCAATTTCCGAGCCAAAATCTCCTCAAAAGAACGTGTATTCTGTGTATTGCGAGCAAACCGTTTTCTCTTACGTTTATTCGGTTCATTCTGCTGTCGGGAACAGAATAAACAGAGTGCTCCTCCGTTCATTCCGGAAACGGAATAAGTCGAAAAACAGGTAAACAGAACATTTGCCGTGTATTCTTGAGCCCCTCCCAGGAAGGGGGTGGTGGTCCATGTTCCCTTGTTCCCTTTAAAAATTTGCTCGTATTCCTTTGTTCCCGAAATTAAATCCGAACATTTTCCCAGCTTTTTTATCCCTAAAATGGTTTGTCTGTTCCCCAGTTAAAATTAGTCGTGTACCCTTGTTACCCAAAACCGCTGGGAGGGGCTCATTCTTATTCCGGAAATGTCACAAAAGAATGAACCCATATTTACAAATGCAAAGACCTTTGTAGTGCACAATTGGCAAAGCTATTCTAGGTAGGCGAGATACACTTGACAATCTATATAATAGGCTAAAAAAGCAAATGCAAATAGATATGTATAAGCGGCAATTGAGAGAAAATATACAAGAAAAAGGCGAGTATACGAAGGATAATCCATGGTCACCTCGCGCTAAAGATCATTTAGCTCAACAGTTAAGAGTAATACTCTAACTTGTACCGTAACATTAATGGACGGCTCTGAGGTGCCTCGCGAGTGTACTCATTGAAGCGCTAGGGCATTTGTGCATACGCAAACGAAATAGGCTAATAAAAGGCAGAAAAACAGGAAAATAGAACCCGTGGTGTTATCTCTGGACACTGTGGCTGAGCGTTATGGCATGGCGATTAACCCAAGAGAAGCATCAAGATTAAGTCCCAGTTCCCATTTTCATGATTTTTACGTTGCTGTTTCTACACTATTTAAACATCGAGTTATCCTAAAAATTTCCACGCTCCAAATTAGTGAGCAGGCTCACTTCCTAAAACAGCCAAACACAACAGGAGGCGGAAATGGCTCCAATTCTTTCAAAAACTGGTTGTTTTGAATTGGCGTTCCCTCCCTCGAAACACTTCAGCGTTAAAACTTCATACTCTACATTTTAATTAATGAGGGTGTGAAAAATGCGAGGGGTGGGCGTGAAATGAAGAATTTAAGTTGTTGTTTTTTGTTTTTGCTTTTTTTCGGAACAGATGTGGAAACACGTGTGAGCTTTTCCGCCTGTGACACACAAAAAGTGCACTTTTCTCGAAAAAGTACACTTTCCTCAGCAGCTTGGGACATCTTTTGATAGTTCAAGCGACATTTTCTAATGCGAGTTCAGTCATAAATGACCGGTAATTTTGATTATCGCTTTGACACATAACGACGGGTGCTAAGCGGTCAATTCCACTTGGTCAACACTTTTGACCAAGCTTCCGGATGGGCTGTTCGCAACCTTCCTATTCTTTTAGAAGACTCGTCACGCCTGGAATGGACGGAACTAGTTCTCTTTAGATGGCATTTCACTGAAAATGGAAAAACACCCACGCATTAGGGTCTATTAGTGCTTGATCTGGCTGAGATCTGGCTGAGCTATGGCAAACGCACATCCGCGATGCAAATAGTTTCCCGGTGAGATCATCATGTGAGAAAGCGTTAACAACCGAGAAGTCATAACTGTAACGATTTGGTTGTCTAGGTATCGATGCCAAGTTCAGTCAATTTATTTCGTGCAATGCCCTTGTACTATGGAAAGCGAGGTCTAAAAGAGCCCCCCTTCACCCCTTAATTTGATCGTAGGTTACTTTTTCAAAAACTCTCAGAAAGTTTCATATATTTATATGCTTGCTCTTTTCCGCCGGGAAATTAAATTCCTGTTCTTCAGACACCGTCAGAGATGAATTTAGGTTTTCAGGTTTTCCCTATGCGACTGAGATGTACCGTGTCTACTGTTACTACATATTTTTATCAGTCAAACGGGTCAAGACCAAATATGGGTACGTCTTCGAAGTAGACCCTGTTTGTGTGTGTGACTCACAGAAGTGGACACATTCCTCGTTTGCCGCACCCTGCACCATGCTGACCTCATTCTGATACTACGTCGCTGTATGTGGTAATTATTATTATTATTATTATTATTATTATTATTACAACAAGAAACTGAAACCAATGCCGCACCAGTCACTGATGATAAGTCAACAAATTCGCCTCGTCTGAAACAACCACAGTCAAACTCAGTCGCCTTTTGCCATGCTTTGGGTTTAGGATATGATACAGAATGGCCCGAACCTCGAATGCTCCGC
This sequence comes from Astreopora myriophthalma, assembly GCA_014634185.1. Taxonomy (NCBI): domain Eukaryota; kingdom Metazoa; phylum Cnidaria; class Anthozoa; order Scleractinia; family Acroporidae; genus Astreopora; species Astreopora myriophthalma. Next base: position 3,327,566 of record BLFK01000113.1, on the reverse strand, counting down.
CTCTGACATGAGAAGTCCTTCATTCCAGATATCATAGCACAAAAGATGGAGTGAGGTCAGGAAGTCTCTGGGAGAAAACTGACATGTCTGAGTGAGTGGCACTAAATTTGACAGTTACGTACACTCGGAATTTTTTCGACTCTAACGATCGATGCCTGCGTCACCATCCATAAAACAATTCTTTCAGCTATGACAATTCATGAATAAGCCCGGAATTTTATTTATCAAGTTGATCCATGATTCGATCGTTGTAATAATAATTGGTCATTACTGCCCATATTAACCTCGGCACATTCGATAAAATACGATCACGAACATAGCCACAGCGACAGAGAAAGCTAAAGCTGGGACGGCTTTACTTGCAAAAAGGAAGAAATGAGAATTTAAAAGTACTATTAAATAACTCAGAGCAATACGCATTTCCTTTTACACACCCTATGTCGCACCTGATAGACTAAACAACGACCGACCTGAGGCAACGGAAGCAGTGCAAATCTTACCCGTATCGTGGAATGTTCATCTTCAGTGTACATATCTGGCGCATGTGGAGTTCGTTGGAAAAAAAAAACAAAAAAAACATGCCAAACAGCATGCTTATTTGTTGGGAGACTGCTAGCGTTTACACTGCACATCGAAAACATTTGATTGGTGCGTTTGATTGGCCTTATTCGGGAATAAGAACACAAAGGTTTACTTATAAATATCAGGCGACTATTGATGTAATCGGAATACAAAAGGAATTTTCAGTGTCGTTTCCAGACAAAATGTTGTGCAGGTATCTTTCTAAATTTACTCCAAAGAAAATCTAGAGGTTATTCCATTTATTCTTATTCCTGAATGGGGTCAATCGAACGTGCCCCAAGTTAACTATCTCTTTAGAGTATCTCTTTTGAATGAGTGTAACACAAAGTACCCGCCCAGTTTGTAATCAATTCCTTTTTTACGGGTGACATCACTCGAGACAAGCTTGTGGTTCATTAATTATCAATGCTCGCGGCGCAGTGAACCAGTCTACGGACGAACCACTGTTGAAACCGAGAAACTTGCAGGCTTTTGAAGATATCAAGGCAACAGCATGGTCCTTCAACAATGTTTAGCCTGTAATACAGTGGTAAGAGTGATTTGATAGCGCCGTGCATGAGCTAGTTTTGCTTCAATCCGTTCTCACAGCTGGTCTGGTATTGATACTATTCAAATTCGCCGAGAAAGTGCTAATTTACTTTATTCTCAGTGTTCAAAGCTTTGTCAACTTTCGCTTCACGATCATCCCTTTTCTTACCAAAATTCGTTCTCCCTCGCAGCTCTTCTGTAAAGCTTATTTCGCCAGTTATTTAACGACGTTTCGTTGTCCAATTTTGTGGTGTAGTCATCAGTAATTCTATGATACTGAGCGTCTTTCCTGTGGACGAGCACGCGTGTTTGGCGACCATGGGGTACGCCACGCCATGTAAAGAAATTGTAGAAGTGGCGACGTCGAAACACGGCTGAATTTGGCAAAGAAACCTTATTTAGAAAAACTTCCACCCTGTCAAATATACGCGCACAAAAGAAAACTGAGGACTGGCAGACGTGCAAGACTTTGATGGGTCAAACGTTCAAGGAAATTGCTCGAAAAGTAAAAGCCTCAACTCCCCTTAGTTACGGTCGATCTCGCGGACTATGGTGACGCAGTCCACGTGAACTGTTTCTGAACAGTGTTCAATGACTCTAACTCCAAAACTGAGTGACTGAAACAAAATAGGCGTTTCTCCGAACACCTCTTCCTTTTGGTTCTGTTTTCATTTTACAAACCAGACTCACTTAAAGAGTATCTCCCCATGGTGGTATGCTTTTACGGCTAGAGGCTACAATTGACAATTGTCAACATTATAATTATATAATTTGTTTTTGCTTTGTTTTTTTTGGGGGGGGTTGGGTTTTTCCGGCTAACCATTAATTTCTTTCATGATAGTTATTTAGCCTTTATTTTAAGTCGGTGACTCACTGATCACGAACAAATTACTATTCAATACCAGCGAACACTTCGTCTTATGAACGACCCACCTCGTTATTCCTCTTCAGATGTCCAACTCGTGTACTTCATGCGTATGTGGTCACGTGTTTGAAAGCTCAAAGGAGATTGGCGGAAAGAGATTTTCAGGTAAGACGACAATTACACTTGGATATGATTTCTGTAGACATCGTATGGCGTGATAAAATGTTTGCGCAAGACTAGTGAGCGCTGAATGCGTTAGTCATGTAGCCACACATGCATAAAGGTCCCTTCAGGTCAATAACGCAACTATTCTCCTGTTTTCTTTGTCATCTTGGGATGTGAGGGAATTTCGGTTGCTTTCAGTATTAGCAATCATGAACCGCGTACGACTAATTTTGAAAATATTGGAAACGGTGACAACTGCAACCAAAAATCACTACAACCGATAGAAAGTTAGTGCGTTTTCGGCGTGTTGTCGTACTTTTCGTGGTTTTCAGTTTTAGTTCAATGTTCCTTAGACCCAAAGCAAGATTATAGCATTGTCTTGAGGACACATGCAGCCAAGAGAATTTTTACAGATAAATAAGTTTATTTTAGTTTCTCGTCACTCACTGTCACATGTCAGACGCACATACCGTGGGCACATGGGTTCATGTGCCATTGCAAATTCTTTTCTGCGATGGAAGCGTCAGTTTTTCATTTCTGCTCGTACCGATTGATTTCGATAAAGATTCTAAAGGGAAAGCTAACGATGAAAGCGTTACATGACTTTTCGACGACTTCACGTCATCATTATAAAATTGTCGAGAAATTAACATGGTAAGGCACATGTCAATTTGAGCAGGAGAGGGGAATTATAAACTCAGTGTAGAAAAAAAGGCCTTTTCCTTATAAAATGTTATCTTCGTTCTTTTTTTTTGCCTTCTTCTTCTTCTTCTTGTTCATATTATTATTGTTATTATTATTTTAAGAATATCGTGCGAAACTCTACTCTCGTCTTGAAAACAAGCGAATCAGACGTGAAAGACGGAAGTTGGAGGACAAAAAGCCGACACCAAAGGAAAACAAGGTAGTTACGACTCGTCCATTCATGGACGCAGATGGACAGACAGACAGGCAGACAGAAGAAATGAATGAATGACAGACTGACGGACTGACGGACTGACTCACTGACTCACTACCTGACACGACCGATTTGGTTAATGACTGATTGAATGACTGATTTCTTTCTTTTCTTTTTTCTTTCCAGAACAATACGACAGAAGTGAGTGCTGTAATTCACTCGTCTTTCAAAGCCAAGCCTCACACATCAGTCAATCGAAGGATGAAAGGCAAACGATTTCCACGCCCAGCAGATCCCTCCCTCGGGAGAATCGTCCTTCCCCCAGAACTGGTGTCCAGACTTCCCAATGCTCTACAGGAAATCAACCGACGATTGGCGGGACAAAACTTCATGTGGTGGACAATGCACTGGTTGGAGTAATGGCAGGATGGATGCCTCACCGGAAGCTGGAAAATGATAGGATCGTGTCACCTGTTGTGCAAAAATTGCGCATTTCATACGTGCGGTGAAGGCCAGACGTGTTGTACCGCGGCACAGCTCTACACAACCTCCAATTCAAATGGATTACGTCATGGCGCACGCCGCGCATCTTTGGTGTCTAAAGGGCCAGTGTCCACTTGTTCTACTGTTCGTTTGTTTGTTTGTTAAGGTCTATTTTTATGTGCCAGTCATAGGAATGGTAACTCGTATTGTAGGCTTGGTGTCGAAAAGTTGCTTTATAACCTTTTACTCAGAAAAAAAAAACGCTTGGATTTAGCGTACAGTACCCCAAACAGCAGACGATGAGTAAACTGTTTGGCCTCTTTCTGCTGCCTTGAATCAGGATTGTAGGCATTTGCAAGTTATTCTTCCTGTAAATAAAGCAAGCGGATTCTACGATTCGCTGGTCTTGTTTATTGAAGACAATATCTGAGGCCATCAAGAACGGATTCTTAGGGCCAAAGCTAAGCGTCCAAGGCTACATTATCTCAGAACTTTTTATTTCCAAAATCATAATTCGTTCCTAGGATAAAAATCATAATTCGTTTATAGCCTGTAAATTTACAATATTTATTTGAATATAAAAGTCGAAGGAAAAACTGGGGGGCAGAACAGGGCCACTCCTTACCAAGTGAAGATTTGGAGATATAAAAACGTATGTTTTCCCTACTGGGCTTGAAAGCCTGACCTGTTTGGCTGTGGAATATTTCGTTTTATCTAAAGCGAAAACTTTTCGCTTTAGATAAAGCTATAATCACTAGCCACTGAGCCAACTAGGCTTGTGTCGATTGTGCGCGTGAAACTGGCATATTATGCTCCTTGCACTGCTCAAAATGTCTGGAATTTATGCCCGAATTATACTCATTTCTCTAAATTATGCTCCTCGAATTTATGCCCGAATTATACTCATTTCTCTAAATTATGCTCCTCGCCTCAAAATTATGCTAATAAAGGCAGAGCACTGGGGCAAACACAAAACAAACAGCAGTGATGACTGCAGCTCATCATTTTAATAAACTAATTATCAAACAATGTGTCGTTACACGTTTCCCCTGCATTTGTTCCTCAGAACGGATAAACATACTGCTCATCTTTTTTCCAATAAAGGCTCCTTGCAAGCGTCACAAAACGGTTTACCGTTTCGAAGACAAACTTTCTCCGGGAAATTGTTTGATTCGATCGTTAAGACTAATGTTTTTTGGATCTGATGTACCTCTTTCGCTATACTTTCCTTTAATCGCTTTCAATACACGCTCCCGAGAGACTGAGGCTCTTTGTACGACATTGGCTGAAGAAACTAGAAGTGTTCGACGAGGATCCGTTGGACGAAGAGAACGCCATCTTTGATCTTAGATTTCAGTCAGCTCGCTACCTAGTCGTACGAGTACGGCCTAAAACCAAGAAACATTACAACGACCACAGTGCCTAGGAGACAAAATCCACCGTAGGCCTTCATTATTATGAGCAACAAACATTCTGGAAACATAATTCAGTAAAGAGAAGTATATTCAATACAAAATTGCGAATTTTTTTCACATCGTGGAGGTAAAAAAGCAGATTATGCTAGCAGTGCCTTTCTTTAAAAAAACAAAAACTAAAAATTATGGTCGTTTTGCCAAATTATGCTCAAAATTATGCTAGCACAATCGACACAAGCCTAGAGCCAATATGGTGAAAAGTGGAGTAGTCTCGAGGTTGGCGCTGTCTCGTGCAACTTGTCTCGGGATATTACCTAACTGTACAGGGACCGCGGAAGGGGAGGGGCTGGTAGGGCCGCGGCCCCACCACTTTTTTGCCCCCCTGGCCCCCACTTTTTGCGCTAAAAAGAAAAATAGTTAAAATAATTTTTCGATTTTCAATTGTCAGCCCTCCCACTTTTCACCTTGGTCCGCGGTCCCTGCTGTAACTTAAGGTACCTTGCAACGGGTCAAAGCAATGCAAGACAAGTTGTACAAAAACTAGAACTCGATATTGGTTCTGCAACGATTTCTGTAAGTTGTCTCGCACTATTTTGGCCGTTGCCAACATATTGTTAACATTACCGGCTCAGTTGATCTTGTACATATATTTATTTTAGTATTAGATTTATAGGTTTTCTACATCTCGTATGTATTTCGAACGAATCTTCGGCTCATTGTACACCTCGAAGCTAAATAAACTTTCCTATCTACCTACCTACCTACCTACCTACCTTTCAAGGTGCAGGCGTAGGGACAGAACTTGCACTTTTAGTCATAGGCGTTGGGGTTAGAATACATCTCTGACACTTCCTACATTTTGTCAATGTTAGCCCGTACAGCTCCTACTATCACAATTATTCAAATGGAAATTCAGCGTTCTTCCCAGGTCAGACAAATGTGAGTCAGGAACTCGGTAAGAGCCTTGTTTGTGGATTAAATTACCCGAGGTTCGTCACACAAAATCTCACCCTGTGTGCTTCCGATAAAAAATGCGGTGCCATAGCCGGCTTGATCTTTCCAGTAAACTGGTTTGGGTTAGAAATGAAGAAATATCAACCCCGTTTTGAAGAACAGGACATAAGGCTTCTAGAGCAAACAGATAAAACTTTCAACGAAGGCGAAAATCAGAAACGTGGGCTGATCATGAGGCGGGAGCTAGTGAATAATCATTAATGAAATACACGAAATTGTTGCTATGTTAATTAAAAGCCGCTAGAAAAGCAGATGGTCTGTAGTGAGTCCTTTCGGATGTTTATTTCCATGATGGAAACACATTACATAGCCCGGCTTTC
>BLFK01000113.1:3315238-3321286 GCA_014634185.1 Astreopora myriophthalma | reverse complement strand
GTTAAACCCGTGACTACTTATAATTTTAGAAAATCTCTAAATGTTGAGATTCTTAGACCAAGAACAGAAGTGGGCAGATCTTCCTTTCAGCACAGAGCCGCTTTGGCTTGGAACCTCCTTCCTGATGATATCAAGAACTGTTCTAACTTAGCTATTTTCAAGAGGAAACTTAAGGATAATAAGAATATTCTGAAATCTATTAGTTTTACTAAAGCCTCCTGCAGTATTACCAACAAATCCTCAGATTTTAAATATTTTTAACATTAGTTAAGCATAATTTTTGTCATTAATATTCTTCTCCGTTCTTTAAATTAGTCATAACTATTGTCATTAATATCTATTTATCTATTTAATTATTATTATTTATTTTTATATAGTTAATTAATTTACGTACTATTAAGATAGTGCAGGTCCACATCAGGACTTTTGTCTTGCCTATTTAATACTTATAACCTGCTTTATCAAATAAATTATGTATGTATGTATGTATGTATGTACCGGCTCAGTTGATCTTGTACATATATTTATTTTAGTATTAGATTTATAGGTTTTCTACATCTCGTATGTATTTCGAACGAATCTTCGGCTCATTGTACACCTCGAAGCTAAATAAACTTTCCTATCTACCTACCTACCTACCTACCTACCTACCTTTCAAGGTGCAGGCGTAGGGACAGAACTTGCACTTTTAGTCATAGGCGTTGGGGTTAGAATACATCTCTGACACTTCCTACATTTTGCCAATGTCAGCCCGTACAGCTCCTACTATCACAGTTATTCAAATGGCAATTCAGCGTTCTTCCCAGGTCAGACAAATGTGAGTCAGGAACTCGGTAAGAGCCTTGTTTGTGGATTAAATTACCCGAGGTTCGTCACACAAAATCTCACCCTGTGTGCTTTCGATAAAAAATGCGGTGCCATAGCCGGCTTGATCTTTCCAGTAAACTGGTTTGGGTTAGAAATGAAGAAATATCAACCCCGTTTTGAAGAACAGGACATAAGGCTTCTAGAGCAAACAGATGAAACTTTCAACGAAGGGGAAAATCAGAAACGTGGGCTGATCATGAGGCGGGAGCTAGTCAATAATCATTAATGAAATACACGAAATTGTTGCTATGTTAATTAAAAGCGGCTAGAAAAGCAGATGGTCTGTAGTGAATCCTTTCGGATGTTTATTTCCATGATGGAAACACATTACATAGCTTTTCTTTATAGATCAACGCCTTTACAGAAGTCGGAGAGCAAAGCCACAGAAGGCACAGATGCGGAACCAGCTATCAGTTGTCAACGGCTTTCTTTTCTTTATCGAGACACGCCACACGGCCAACGTATCAGTAGTCTCCTTCGCAGCCGTTATCAGGGTCGTCACGCAACGCTTCTCCCCCACTGGGGGAGAAGCGTTGCGTGACGACCCTGATAACGGCTGCGAAGGAGACTAACGTATCAGCTGACGTATTGCAAAAGATTAGACAATCTACAGATATACAACAGTTGCCATGTAGTCAGTGTTAGGCGTTTGCTCTTAACTTAAAGTGGTAAAACCGGATGAGGGTAGGATGATGTTTTGTCGAGTGCAACTTCATCAGTTTCAATCTGAAGGACCTGAAGAAAATAGCCAACACGTCATGGCCAGCGATCACGTGAAATGTGCCAAGACACGGTATAAAACAATTAAGCCGGCCCGCGTTTCACCAGTTTCATCGTTAGCATTTTTAAAAACCTGTGATCCAATAACTTCTTCCGGTCTCTCCACGAATTGCATCAAATACGTACAAAATCATTCAGACACTGCCTGGTAAGTGAAGCAATGCTGCAAAGCTCGCATCCATCTCGTATATGACTGAAGTCATCAACTGAGTCGTGGTAAATTATAGTCAAAGCAAAAAGTTTCGTTCCCTTTTGAACGAAATACACTCGGCTCGGAACCTCAGCTTGACTTACGGTATCGACTCAGCTGATATCTTCGATTTAATCTTTGAATCGCTGCAGTTTCCTTTGAAACCTATCTGATGATTAATTCGTTCAAAGCCTCGGTGGGGGTTAGTTTCCTTTTCATGAACAGAAGGTTGAGGCGAAAATGATAGTGCGGCTAAATTACAAATACATATTGTGTTCATTCGACTTACGGGTAAAAGGCTTTTATTATGTTAATCAAAACTTCCAGCTAAGGTATAGCAATCAAAGATACAACTTTGTTTGAAACCAAGTCAGCTGGATCATTACCTAAAACTTTTCAACAGGAGAAACAAGTTTAGTCAAAACTTGACAAACCTGTTACCAGTAGATCAACGGACGTTGGGAAATTGGGTTATTATCTTTTAAAAATGAAGATGGTTTGGGGTTCCTTCAACCTCTCTCGTTTCCGTAATTTTGACTTTAATTTCATTCTTGTATAGTTTGTTTTCTTTTGGAAAGTCGAAGATGAATAACGTCTGCCATTTTCGACCAGTAAAGTAGAACGCCCGAACTGTTTGCGTCGTGACGTCACACATCACCAACGCAAGCCAGCTTGTGGCATATTATGTCAAGTTGCGCAAAGGTTATCAACTCTATTTTAGGTTCGACAATTGCGGTATCCAGACCTGCAAGTTCAGGGTTCGTACCAAGTTCTCAGTTCAACATGGTTCTTCGACAATGCTTGGCTTGTAATGCCTCGGTATGTATCATATAAGAATGCCGTCAAAATATACTGCCTCCGTCCGATGGGTTCGTTTCGCTAAATATTCAAATTTATCTTGGATCGTTATCATTTTCATGTCTTAACGGCCTTATTCCGTCACACAACAGGGTGCAATGCTCTACTGACATTGGTTAAATTTTGTAGCTTTAACTTGGATCTATCTTTTAAATCATTTCTTAAAGCTTCATTTACGGTAAAACCAAAGGATTTGTCCATCGTATCTCGTTCTCTCGCGAAAACTCGCCTTCGTTGTAGACGCATACAATTACGCCTGTAAGCCACGCGTTGAAGCTAAAAGCAATAAGGAAAGTGAAACTCAGGCGCCGGGTAGTTACCTTCGATGAACACAGACTAGCCAGATCAGTTCAGATAAAGGGGAAACACTATACAGATTTTCTTTGATTCTATTGTTATTACATAACAAACGATTTTTTAATATTCCCATCACCGTTCCCGTGCCCGCTAAAGGCTCTGCTCTCGACTTCACTGCCCGGTGTGGGCGTATCGCACAAGAGTAGTTCTGAGCATCAATTTGTCTTCTCTCCCCACGTCATGCAATAAATATATTCCCAAACAAATTGATGCTTAGTTTCTTATGTAACTTTAAAGATTGTACTGAATACGACTGGTAGGCTTTTACAAGTTTTAGCCGTGAAAATCTACTGATGGCTTCGCAGAAACAATCGTGACTGGATGACCCGACCGTTTCCTGATCATTAATTCAAGGAAGTTTCAAGGCCCAGCTTTGCCTTTCTCTTATCTTTTGAGTTTATTTTGTGCATAAGTTGCTCAGTTCATTCATAAGTTGCTTCATTCGATTACCTTGTTTTTGTACGTTGAACGAATGTTTTAAGTTTGTGTGTAAAATTTACAGGTTCTTTTCTACAAAAGTGAAGCTCGGCGACCGCCGGTAAAATAAACAGATAAAGGTGCTTTGCACCCGGCGAAAATCCCTGACTGGTATTCAGCGCGATGGCTATCGTTATTTGGAGCTCGCTTTACTTCATATGCATAAGGAACGAAAGTCCCTAAGAGCGGTTCGGTTACAGTAGAGACTTTTATTCATCTGAAATTGTTTTTCTACGAGAGAGCGATTAATTAGTGTTTCATGTAAATTTGCTCGTTTTGCTGAAGTATGCGGAAGAGTTGACTCATTTGTGATTGCAACTGACATTACCATCGTCTACCCCCCTTCCCAGATGACTGAAACTTGCCATTCATGTGTATGTGGCCACGTGTTTGAAGATGCAAAGCAGATTGGTGGGAAAAGGTTCTCAGGTAAAAATATCATTAGGTAATAAAAGTCTGCATGATACTGTGCAGAAATACGTGGTTTGGCTCGCGCCAAGCGTTATATGCAAACAAGGGCTGGCAGTTACGTCGAATTCGCAACGCGATAGAAGATCAAGAAAGCCATGATTCGTACCAGAGGACCACAGCAAAACCAAACACTCCACATAAACCAGGCTAAGAGATTGAATGTTTCTCTTAAAATTCCTTTTTATCCGGGATATGTGCTGCAACTAGCAGCCGATTTGAACCTGTGCTTGAAACAAACTATTAAAGAGGCTTTCTGTGTGGAACACTGTAAATCTCGAGTCAATTTTCACAGTGACAGCATTATTTTCACACTGCTCGTTTACCATTATATCTGCAGAATACCGTGCCAGGCTGTACACTCGACTGGAGGACAGGAGACAAAAACAGCTCACTCGGCAAAAAAGAAAAAGAAAGGAAGCAGAGCCGAGACCACAACCACTTAAAGAGCGCAAGGTATTTCTTACCCAGTGGCTCTGAAGATTAATTACTAGGAACGCCTTTAGCTGCCTTTCGCCGGATGAAAACTGGTCGTTCGGTCAATGTCCAATGATTAGCCAGGGGAACCGAATTGAAAAGAAAATGAGTCAAATTGGCAGATACCGCCGGTCTTTGTTTCAAAGCATAGACTAAAATGCTACAAACCAGAAAGCTTGTAGCTCCTTCGTGTCACGCAGTTCTCTTTATTGTCGACTTGTCGGGCTGTCGTTTAAAAGGAAGGGCGAAGTGAATAACAAAAATAAGGCGAGAACTCGCGTCGTTCATGGCTCGGCATTGTCTCAGCAATCGGGACGTTACTACGACAGCTGTATTCCAGAACTAAAGGGCCCGTATCAAGCATTCACTGAATTTAGGAAATTGAAAAAAATAATGGAAAAACTCTGCTTTGCTGCTGCTACATTCGCTGCATCGTGGAGAGGAAGTGAAGTACTAGTAAAGTGGTTTGACGTTTCTAGGGTTAAGCCTTCCCACGCTTCGGAAAAACAGACCATATTTAGTACGAACACATAATTTATATCCTGAGTTTAAACGTTCTTATTTTTATGCTTTAGACCAACATTGAAGACTACAGAGTTCCTATTCCAGACATCAAATCTGCGACCCTCTCTTTTGGCACCAGACCTTTCCACCGAAGAATAAAAGGAAAACGAATCGGCTCCCGCCCGACAAAACCAACATCACGTGCAACTGCCATCGTGCCTCCGGAACTAGTGTCCAGGCTTCCCGACGCTCTGCAGGAAATTAACCGAAGGTTGACTGGACAGAACCTCGAGTGGTGGATAATGCAGTTACAGTAGTCACCCGGATTGCGCTGTAGATTGTGAACAACATGCAAGCTAGAGCTTGCCAGCAGCTCGCACGAGCCGAGCTCGAGATGAAAACTAAATCTGAGGATCTGTCTTCATTGGTCCGTGCAGATTATACGCAATCTGTCTGGTTTACGTTTGAGCTAACAACTTTGGCTTTGTTACGCCAAAGCGAAGAGTCCCAGTGTATCTGGTTGTTATAATATATAACCGAATAAACTTGAGCTGTATTAATACACCAAAGTAAAGACCATAACAGGACCCTATTAGAGAGCAAACAGCTGATCAAAGAAAAATGAAAGCCGGATGGTGAAGCGTATTGGAGAGTCTGAACAGTTGAAGTCGATTGAAGAGCCTGCCGATGAAAAACAAAACAAAACAAAAAGAAAACAGGGTCTATGCTGGTGGAATAAAGGCCATGCCTACGTAGAATTAATTGTTTCAAATATATAACTGAACCGTTAATGTGATTGATATTTGCAACTTACATCAGAGAACATCCAATTTCGCGACCGAATTGTGTAGATCTTCAGATTAATACAATCCAGGAGCCCATAAATACCACTACTGGGTTTGTACGCCAGCACAGGAGTAGAAAGAACTATTTCGGGGACGACATTTCGCGCGCCAAAAAGCAAAGACAGGCACTTTCATCCAGTTCATCCAATCAGATTGCTTAACTCGACAGCGATTGACAGCTCATTTTTTGCACGGAGAGAGCGCTTGCAACCATGGAAAGCACTT
>BLFK01000113.1:3287738-3312738 GCA_014634185.1 Astreopora myriophthalma | reverse complement strand
GTTGAGGAGGCGTATATAGGAGAGGGGCGTTTATTGGATAGTAGGCGTTTATTAGAATAAATACGGTAAAGGGATAAGGAAAAACTAGACCCTCCTCCCCCCCTCTAACAGGGTCTCTAAACTCTTGTAAGAAAAACACACTCACTTTGGAGATGCGTTTGCTCGGGTAACTGACGTTAATTAAAGAAAGAAATGTACCGTTTCCAGGTAATGACAAATAACCAAATATCGGGGACGGCTATTCATAGAGTTATTTTTATGGAGTTACTTTTATAGAGTTAGAGTTAAGCCTCCAAAATCCTGAATTCATGATTTTGGAAGGGTTAGCTTAAAGTTTAGTGATTAGGTCTAAACCATCAGTGATTTAAGAGTCAAGTCGGTTCATTTAATTTTGGCTTTCCAGAATGTTGAAGTCAGGATTTTGGCAGTCGTTAACTTTAACTCTAAGTCATAACTCTACTGAAATAACTCTATTGCTAGTTTATCTCCCAAATATCCCATATAAAGGGAAATAATTCTTTAAAGTGACAATTCACAAGGACATGTGTTTCATTTTTAGCCGGGTATTCTGATTTGGAATATTCCCAAAAATGCGTCCTAATTTTAGGAAGTACCATAGGCAACATTAACGGTCGCGTTGCCAGGCGATTCTGTAAAATTGAGATTTTGTTCTCATTTTGTGAAAAACCGAAATTTGAGCAATATCAGAAACATGGCACAATATACGAGAGCGCATACGATGGCAATAAATTTTTAATTCAGTGTGCAATAAACCATTACGGCTCCTCACCGTGGAAAACCTGTGTTAGAAAATAAGGTACACCTTTTAACGCAAATAGGTTAACGCTAACTAAAACTTATCGTTTTACTTAGCGTCAACCCAGTTTTGGGTGATGTCTACTTTATTTAGTCCTCCATATTTCGCACCTCATTTAGTCCCTAAGCGAGTGGCAATAAGTTTATGCTCGCTTCTATTATATATGTCGATAAACGGAAACCGATTTTTTTCCGAGTCACACTCTTGAATAAAGTGTCTTAAGTAGGTTGCATGACGTGGATCAAAGCTGACGTGCCTGTCGGCAGAAGTCAAGACTGTCAAGAGGCAATAATCCCTTTGGTGAAATTCAGGGGCAAACGTTTTTCTCCCACAAGTGGTTCATCCCTGAAAGATGATACTCTTTAAAGGGCCGCAAAAAGTAATTACTGAGTGCAGGGGTAACAAGATCATCTCTTTATTTGATAAGTCAAAAAGCGGTAATGGCAAGGAGAATTTGGATACTAGACTATGCATTTCTCTCACCGTGCAGCAGTTATTGTGAAGCTGCTCAACCTGACATAAAAGCATGATTGTCAGGTCCGGCGTCGCGGACAGACCATACTAAACAAACAAATACATGAAAACAAACTGTCAAATGAACGGACGCCACTAAAGAAAGGTCTCAGTGTTGTTTTTAATTTAACTTTTCAAAGTTCTCCCATAGAACAACAGCAGCCTGTTTCAATGACTGATTAACTACGTCACGTCTCATGACAATATAAGAAAGAAACGGCATTCCTTCTATGATCAACAAAGTTGTCCAGGCTTTCATTTTCCTTTTTTGTTTGCGTTGTCAAAACATTTCTCTGCCGATCACAAAGGGCTTTCAAACTACGCCCACGAAAAGAAAATTAATCGACAATGGATCCGCAAACCAAACTGGCCGGATGATACAAAAAAAACTTTCAAAATTGTCGTTAAATGGAGAAAAGAAAAGATGATCTCTCTGTTTTAATGCAGCTGAACAAGTTAACAGAAACGCTAGTATGATTGTTTTCATGGCCCGCTGCTTGAAAGGAAGGCGGAATCTTCTTGTAAAGTATTTATAACCAACTGTATTTTAAATCTCGAAACATAAATTATCCGGTGGGAAACTCGAAACTACTGCGCCATCTTGCCAGAACTGCACCCTTTGTAACGAGATTGGTTTTCAAGAGATTGACCAACTAATGGAAGGTGCTGGGGGTTCGTTAAGAACAAGTTATCTTCACTGCACGTAATCAGCTATTGGCACGGTATTAACATTAAACCATACAATTAATATTTCGCGCGATTTTTTCCGCTTTGCACAGAGTAGCTTTATTAGTATCCGCCAATCAAGATCGAGTTGTCAGGGGGAACAATGCGTTAACGATTATGCTTTGTGAACAAGTGTAAGAAAAATACAAAATGTTCGCTCAGATGGTTATGAGGTACCCACAACGTATGATTTAGTGGAATCGGTCGGTAAGCTGGGGCGGCTTGATATTCTGCCTTGAAGTTCAGAAAGCGGCAATGGATGAGGATTGCGCTCAAACATGATAGCTTACATCGTTCAACAACACCCTTCTCAGGAGGACAACACAGGCGAGTAATATTAACTTGGCTTCTTTGTTTAGTCTAAGCTGCTTGGGAACTTAACAAGACACTTTTTTTCTTCTTCGATCATCTGCCTTTCTGGAGATAAATGTTACAATCGTTCGCGTCGCGTGTAGTTTTGCCCAAAATCGAACGCTATTTTTAAAAGATCGAACATTTTGAATAGTGTGGCAGGTAAATCAACGGAAAGAGGGAATGAATTTGTATTTATATTCAGCTTATCTCGAAGGAAAAATTCGGAGATTCGACCTTGATTAGCTTGAGCCTTGCTGTGTTCGAAATCGCAAGGTGTCGTTAGATGGTTCGCATTTTCAAAATGTCTTTCGTTATTACAAAGTAATACCCAAACTCACTGTTAATTTCACCGGAAACAATCGTCCTTGAAAGGCTTTCTCCTTATTCAAATGCATTTTGCTTTCTTCTTTCGCTATTATTTCGTAGCATTTACGAAGTGAACGATAACAAAACTGTAAAGAGCAATATCTCGGCCACTTTTCAACAAATAATGACCGGCTAAACATAACGTTCGTAAAGGTGAATATTAACGGTCAAATATACATCAAATCTTATGCTAAAAATGTTGGGAAAAAGAAAAGCTCGTTCTATTGTTTTATACGACTCGTCCTAACCGCCGTTTTCATTGAATCCACAGCAATCCTTAATGTGAACATCGTAGCCGCTATTGCAAGCGTCGTATCGCTTGGAAGCATAATATTTTTTTGTGCGTGGTGTTACAAGTGTTGGAAGGGATCTGAAGACGAAAAAGATGGCAGTACGGAGAGCGACTACGAGTCTTCTTCGGATTCTCAAGTGTACGGAGTCCCGGGGCACAAGTACCGCGCATATCCTGCAGGTTACTCGTCCTTATCGGACGTTTCCCCACCTGTGAAGCGGCTTGATCCAGCTGGCTATCAACAGATGAAATTTCCACAGCCGCCACCACAAGAATACGATGTCCAAGCTCCGCAACCGGATGTTTCGACTATTTTGATTCCACCGGAACCACCATTGATCGAGTCGGCTTCCAAGGAAAACCTCGGCAAAATATACTTCTCAGTCAGCTACGATTCCGGAGAAATGGTTCTCTCGTTGAAAATTCTGAAGGCTACGGGCCTCCCCGCTAAAGACTTTAGCGGAACCAGCGACCCCTTTGTAAAAATTTTACTCCTCCCAGACAAGAAACACAAAATGGAAACTCGAATTAAAAGGAAAAATCTTAACCCGACTTGGAACGAGGTATTCCGATTTGAAGGCTTTCCTCACAACAAGTTACTAAGTCGGACGTTGTATTTACAAGTCTTGGACTACGATCGATTTTCCCGAAATGATCCCATAGGGGAAGTTGAAATACCACTGTCCGATGTCGACTTGGGACCCACAACCTTGACATTTTGCAAAGATCTTCAACCATGTAAACGCCAGGTTAGTTTTCTTTTTCTTTTTTTTTTTTTTTTTGCATTTCATTTCAGAGATCTATTAGCAATGCTCCAGTGGGCATACTTCAAAATGTCTTTCTTTCTGTGCAACCAAAATTATTCAAATAAGCAGGAAATTGAAGACTTATCAGTACAAGTGGAGGACTTGGTTCACAAATATATAAGCTGTTTTGTTTTTTTTTTTTAATTCTCAAGGAAGACTCTTATATATCTTTCACTTCACGACGTCGCACAGTCATTTAGCGATCTCATTAAAAAGTAAAAGAGGGCCAAATTTAATATCCCTTAAAAATTAATTTGAAGAAAATTACTTGGGCTAAGTAAAAGGAAAGTAATAATTTATAGCCAACACGCGTCTGTCTCAAATCAACAGAATAAAATTTGTAACAAATTGTACCACATTTTGTTTTGTTTGGTTTTTTTTTGGTGATTTTTGACCCAATCCCTTTTTTCATAGGACAAGCTAAAAAGCAATTCTTAAAAAAAGCATTGATTCGTAGCATTTTGTCTCTGAAATTGCAGAACTATTTCAAAATGTGAATTTTAGGCAAGAATTAATGTTATTTTATTTCAAATGAAGATTTGTCTTCAGTTTGGTTTTAGATTTTCTGTAATATGCTGATCCTGATCAGCTTTTGTTTGTTTTCTTTCCTTTTTTATGTACTGGACACAATTTCAGAAAAGCTCTGCAGAGTTATCATTGATTGAAAGCTTATATAGCTGTCTCTGAGATGTGCAGAATATTTTCATTTTGGTCTGCTCTTAATTTCTCTGTTGATGTATTGCACATAATTTCACAAAGGCTTCTCATAATTATCTTTGACCCTGGTTTTTTGATGTCAAAAAAGATAAGAAAATGGAATACCATTCATAGTTTGTTTAAGGAGGAAATGAAGAGAAATTGATGTTACAATTAGATTAATAAGTCTCTAGCACTTGTAATATTGTGATTCTAATTCCTTTATAAAAGGAATATTCCTTTTCATGAAGACGATACACTGTCAGTAATGACAAAAAGAATATCAATCATTAATTTTTATTACAGAAAGCATTGTGGATATTAATTTTGCTTAAGTAACAAGACTGTACTGGTTGTAATAATAACATTATACTAAAGCATAATAATGGTCTCAGTTGTTTTGGGATATCACACACGTCTTAGTTGACCAGACCTTCACCACTGACTGTAGTTAATTTTATGGAGAGAAAGTAAAAACAAAACGATGGCAACAGTTCCACATTTTTTTCTGACCAATTTTCGAAGAGCAATGTGATTCTAGAAACAAGGCGCCATCTAAATTGAGACTTACATTGCTGCGCCTTTCAATAACATGCAAATTTATTTGATATCTGAATCTCTGTTAAAATGCTTTGTTGGTTTCTATTTTTAATGGTCATTAATAATTGTCAACGAAGGTGAACATGATTGACAGCAGTAAAAAAGATCATATCCTTCTTGGATTTTGTTGTCTTGAGTTTACATGATACTGAAAGGCACTGACAGTAAGATGAAACTTTCAGTTTCTCTAAAGTTGTTGTTTCTGTGGACGTGGTCCTTTTACTGCTATCATTTCTGTTCTCACCATTGCTCGGTTTTGTTTGTGGTTTACCAGTGTCTCCTAGGTAGAAATAAATTAAGATTGAGGAGACTTTTAATCCTATAATCATGTAATATACTGAATTTCTTCAATTGAACAAATCAGGCAAGTTCCTCCAATTATCATGACTTCAAGGAAAAAGCAGGCCATGTTTTGGTTTGAGAGAAATGTAGAACCATGCATATATTGCTATTTAAAATTTAAATAACCAATATGTTGGTGTTAAGTAAGGTAAATAAAGTAGAACCAAATATTGACATAAGGAGGCATAGAATTTCAAGAAGGACAACAAAGCTATTCAGTGACGGACAAATGAACTTGGAAAGAAGAATAAATCCTTTTTTATTCTGCGTATAAACCAAACTGAGCAAGAGGGCGAGTTAGTCAGGTACTTAGCAGCTACCACTAAGGTGAATATTTAACTGTGTGTTTCCTACATTTTTGCTTTCATTGTCTTTATTGAATCAAAGGTGCTACACCCAGTAAATAAACAGAGAAGATAATTCAAACTGATAAACTGCATGGGCTTATAGTTGAAGTGTTTTTGGACTTAGTTGGTTTCCCAGCAATGTAAGGCACGATGATGTAGCCAAATGATTTTTGTGACAATTTGTTGGGCATTAAAACAACAGGTTTTTGAAAGAGTTAAAATGTACTGAATTACATTTTGATGCAACTGAACTACTAATAAAACAAGCTTCTACAAGTAAAACCAGGACGTTTGCCATCCAAGCTTTTGCTGACATATGAAAGAAACATATGAAACTTCCATTGTCAGTTGACTTATCTTTACTTTCTTTTTCTTTACAATATAAATTGTATGTAAAAGTTGTTTTTCAGTGTTTTTCAGTTCAGTATATAAAGCTGAAGGGTGACCAAAGAAGTTACTACACACAAGGCATACGTAGTTGGAAAAAATTCATCCCGGTAACCAAGCTGAAGTGTTCATACGGGAAATTTCCCATCCAGTAACTGATGTCTTGGCCTCGGAATCTCTGACCTCGGCCAGCCTGCTCTCTCATATGAACACATCAAGATTTATACAAACATTTTAGTGGAGCGATGAGATCTTGGAAACCAACCCAACCCAGTCAACCAACCAACCAACAAACTGGGATGCTTATACCAATTAGTGAAAAATTCCAGAATTCCAGTTTCCCGGAAAATCTATTCAAAAATTTCGGGGTACCTCTTTCTTCCCATTCAGAATGGGTACTCATAAAATCCCTGACCATTTTATGAATCTTCCATTTTGTGGCCCTGTTTTTGTGGATCTTAGCAGGGTTTCATGGTTTGAAATCAGAATAATTTAATCACCTGTTTGTTCTTATTAACTGTTGCAGGAACACCTTGGTGATCTTCTAATATCCATGATGTACCAGCCTACCAATAATAGAATTGTTGTGGTTGTTATGAAAGCAGCCAAATTAAAGAAAATGGATTTCATTGGATCTTGTGGTATGGAAAATTAATGCTTCCCTTTTAACCCTTTAACAACCAACAGTGCCACTTGTAGATTTTACTCTGGCTAATGCCAGACGAATTTTACTCCTCACTGGGGTACCCCTCAGGCAGGAAAGGGTACTTGAGTACCAGTCGTAAGTTATTTGCTGGGTTCAGGAGTCCTTGAGTAAAACCCAGTGTCTGGTTACTACAAAAATTAGTCAAGGGTGGAATGGGCCCAAATTCTTAAAAAAGGCCCGAGAGCAAAAAATATTGTGTATCGTATGGCTAGTCAATTCAAAATACATGTAGATTTAATTTGCTGAGTGCCATAGTTTTTTCCATTTGGTAGATCCCTATGTCAAGATTTACTCTATGCATGGAGGAAAAAGATTAGACAAGAAGAAAACAACAATAAAGAGAAGAAACAAGGATCCAGTCTGGAATGAATCATTCATTTTTCATGTTCCAGTGGATAAACTAAGAGACATCACAATCATGTTCACCGTCATGGACTACGATCGTGTTACACAAAATGAAATGATTGGCCAGGTCATTTTAGGTTATCGTACCACAGGAACATCACTGCGGCACTGGACAGAAATGATGGGCAATCCTAGGAAACCTGTGGCACAGTGGCATAGATTACAACTTTATTAATAAATTTGGGGAATATTTTATGATGGAACCATTTTTAATTTTTGTTCCTGATCTCAGAATTTGAAGGAAAATGAAATGTTTGACAAGTTGGGAATTTAAAGATACAAGTTGGACTGGGAGTTCCAAGACAACAGGAGTAACATTCTTCCCATTTGACCAAAACATGTACATTGTTCGATAGTTTAGACACTGAATTGAACAGTATTTATTAGAAATGTGTATGAAGACTTCAGCAGTCATATTCATACTGAACTGAAGTAACAAAAATCAAGTTGTACAAGAGAAAATGACCCAGAAAAAAAATTGTCAAATGGATAATACGAAATCCTCCTTGTTTCATTTTTCCTAAAACAGGGGCGTAGTCAGCTTTTCAACTCACTGTAGGCCCAGTGCCTCTGAAGGCAGTGTCATAAATAGTTTGTTTCAACATCTGTGAATTAAGTCAGATTAAAAATGTCGTATGCTGTTAGGGCTGAAAAATTGTAGGCCTGGGCTGACAGATTTGAAGGCTGGCTACTCCCCTGTAAAAGGAAGAAAAATCTTAAAAAACTGCTCTCTGATAACTTCCTCTTCATAGTTATTCTCTGGCACTCAATCACCTGAAGAAAATTCTTGCATTTTTGGTTAAATTGAATGCTCCAGAGGGTTCAGACGTTGACATAATTATGAAAGCAGGTAAATATTTTAATAAAGATAATGGGCAAATGGAAGTAATCTAATCTCCTGGGTGTTATTTCAGTGGCATCCCACTTAACCTGGTGTGTTGTCACAATTCCCTCTGTATCTTCAGACAGGAGATGTTTCAAAGCAACTGACACTATTTTCGCAAGCATGTCAAAACACCAGCTTTTTTGAATAAGCAGATCATAGCTTTACTAATTGCTTTTGGAAAAATGCAGCCATATAGTCCAAAGAATGTAACATAGCAATCCACTTCAGTTTGCAAGGTGTCAGATGAGTATTAATGTCAGTACTATTGTGACATACATACCATAATCATGTCTGCCATACATCGAATAAGCGCAATACAGCGCTGATATGGGTAAATATATATTTGTGTAGCAGATTGAGATAAAATATTTCATGGAGCATTGCCAGTGCCAAAAGCACACCTCACGAGCTAAGAGGAAAATGACTGAAGAAGGAAGAGCTATCCATAAGAAAGGTTTGGTAATTTCGTTGGTCAAATCAGGTCAAGTGTACCGCCCAAGACGATGTTAATGAGGGGATGATTTGAAATTTGATTCAGTCATTTGTCTTTTAGGAGACACTTGTGAGCAAAGTGATGCTATATTGCAGGTGGTTGTGGACAAGTTAAGTGGCTATAAAAAGTAAAAAAGCACTGATGCAAAACCGTAAAAAAAATAAATCTCAACTATGATGCATAACAGATTTAATTCAGTGCTTTAATTTATTAGAACCTCTGAAGTTGCCAACAGTGGCTGTCAGTCACTTGTGATGCAATCCTCTATTTGTTGCAGTGGTCATAATCCAAGACTATTTATGTATTCAATTTTCAAATATTCCTATTATTTACTAGATTTGACTGTACTCTTAATAGTGACTTTATAGATTCTACTCTCGCTAATGCTTGGCAATTTCACTTGTTTTAATGTTGGACCTCTCAGAGAGTTGAGGGCTAAAGAAAAAGTGCCACATCAGCTTTTTCATGTTTGAATTCTCTTTAATACTCACCATCATTTCACTGCCAACATCAGTATAAAAGTCAGTTTCACTGCAGTGACCCAGTCCAGTAACAAAACTACTCTACACCATTTATAGGCATCCTGGTCTTCACCTGTGTAGATATCTTGGAAAACTTTATACTCCTTTATTATACAGTAAGAGTTTGACTCGATGGCCAAAAAAACTGTTCCAAAGCTACATAACTATTCCAAAGAAAACACCAAATTGCACAACCTCTAGAACAAAATACAACCTTAGAGATATTTCGCCAACTTAGTCATGACTTCACCTCATCATCAGTTGACAATTATCCATTCTTATTCTTCTACCACTCTTTCCCATTCAACTCAGTTTCGTTTAATTATAACCCAAATGTATAAATGGTGGCCTACTTTGCAGTATTATTCTTGAGGGTCTCCCAGGGGTTTAGCCTGCGCTCGCAGACGTATTTCCGGTTGTCGCTTCTCCGCCCGAAAAGTAACTTTTCGGGCGGAGAAGCGACAACCGGAAATACATCTGCGAGCGCAGGCTACCAGGGGACATGGCCAATTTGAACTGGGGAACAGGGGTACAAAGACAAAATATCTCGGGAAACAAGGGAACATAAACCATTTTAGAGATCAAAAAGCTGGGAACAGGTTAGGAATTAATTTTGGGAACATGGTGGTGCAGAAGGCGACAAACGCATCAAACCATCAGAGATTTCTTTTAATCTTTATTTTGCTTGATTAGAAGATTCTGAAGAGTGGATCTCTCTGGCTTGGGAGAACTAATACGATGAAGCTTAATTCGAATGTTCGCAATACTGACGCTGATCGCAAACGAACTATTCATGAACTGTCAAATAAAGGAAAACGAACTATTCATGAGCTGTCATATATAGGACACCGGAATTGCTTAACTATTTAAAACCACAGAGAAGCATAATCACGCATATTTCGAAAATCACGCAGTGTTCAAAGTCACGCAACGAAACCAGAACTGTTCATAACACACGGGAACACAAATAATTTTTTTTAAGGGGACACCAAGATCTACATTATAAACAGAACACTATGTGTCTGCTTTTGGTTAGGAATAATAAATTATCTTCCCTTCATGTGTAGATAATTAATACTTGCATCCACACTCAGCCACGTTCTATCTAGTTTTAACAATCAGCGAATTATTCAATGCATTTGCAATGCATTTTAAGCACATTGAAAATACTTTATAGCTGTTAAATACACATCAACCACCGTAAATTACCAAAACGACCTTTGGGATAAAACTACACCTGAACTAAATTAACACATACAGATACCAAAGAACTCTACAACTTACTGTTTAAAAATACGTCGCTCATGATCACCATTATGGTATTACCATGGCTTCTAAATGCTTTGTTAGTTTCTTTATTTACTCAACGCCTAAAACCTGGCCATTCTCAGCACTGACAAGAACATTGCCCTGACATGAATTTTGTCAGTAATGTTTTTCAAATGAAGCTATGATCCTCGCAGTTATGAACACAATTTTAGCAATTGCATAGAGAAGCCTGAAAAAATTCAGGACTTCCATGGAGTTTGAACCTGTGACCTGATGATGCCGTTAAAGTCCTGAATTTTTTCAGGCTTCTCTACACAATTGCTAAAATTGCCTTCAAAACTGCAAGGATCATAGCTTCATTTGATTTCATATCCACAGTTCAATATATGATTCATGTCTTATATCATTTTGTTCATTGAAAAATTATTTTATTACTTTACACTCTGATGGGCTTTTCTTAGTCCATCCTCCATATACAGGTGGTGCCAATAACAGAACTTACTACGGCATCAAAGAAGCCATATCTACAAGGAAATCTGACCTCCATGAAATACAAAAATATGTAATTGAGCACAAGCACATGGTCATGTTGATGGTACCAAAGGAACACCAGCAATAATTGAAGGGCTCTGGGCAAAAACGTCCTAACTGACTTTTGCACAATTCTTAGATCATTTCGCAAAATCATGGCCAATTTCCACTGAACCAACTGCACTAAAATTACAGGATGAACATCCCCATGCTATATGCCAAAAATTAGGGCAATCTGATAAAAGGAAGCCCCCCCCAAAAAAATTTTTCCTTCCTTCGTTATTTTGTTCACATCACTTGGGATAGATAATTTCATAACTTAATTTCTGTGTATTGTGCGAAATGTAGCCGCAATTTTGCAAAATGACCAAACACACTGAAAAAGTCAGGATGTTTTTTTCTCTGAGCCCTTCAATTGTTAATGGTGAACAAAAACAATCCTCCTGGAATTAAACTGTATTGTTTTGCAACTAGTTTTCTTTGTTTCCCTAAAAGCAGTATAGCCACATGCACAAAAAAAACACAAAAACAAAAACAAAAAAAGTATGGCCACGGCTCACATGGGTGAATAGGCTCTACAATTAATTTTACACCCTGGACAATCTTCATTGTCAAAAAATATAGTTTTTAGTAGATATACCAGTAGATTTTTTAGCACTTAGGACATTTCTCTGTGCACACTCAACAGGAAGGTCTGAAATGTTACCTCAGTCTTTATTTTTTTGCACTTTTCCATTATGTAAACCCTTCAAGTTCTAAGAGTGATTCAATTGTCAGATTTACAGTCAAGCTATGGCATGCGTGACCAGGATCCACACGACTGAAATGAACATTTGCATTCTTGCATTCCTCTTTGGAACGTCACACATTTGATTGAACTCTTGAAAGTGTTTATGATAACCCAGCTGGTAAATGCATAATACCTGAAAAGTTTTGCACAATGCACTCAAATAGGTTATGCTTTTCAAATGCCGTACATTTCGGCATAAAACAAAATTTCAGAGGTTTCCGTCTTCAATATATGAAGGAAATAACCATGGGAATTCAGATTCTTGAGAGGATAGTTCAAAACTGCCATGAATGACGTAGCAAGACTGAAACCCTGTATAACACCAGGGCTCATGCATGTAGGTCATAGTTAATACTATTACTTACCTCAGCACTGGTCAATATTAACGATGTTTACTTCACCTATCCACAAATAATAATCATTATTTTTTTAAATATAATATTGTTATCAAACAATTATGTTCAACTAAAAGTTAACCTCACATCTACGAATTATAGCTGGCACTGCATCTGAAAAACGTTGATATAAAAATGTTTATAAAGTTATTATCATTATGGTAGTTATAGTCCTGTTATCAAACTATTCACAAACTTTAGTACTTAAACAATTGTTATCAAGAATACAGAGCATGATTTTAAGGGGGCATTTCCAATGCTATAGGTGCTGGAAATCAGAAGCATTTGTACGGGAGCAACAGCTTTTGCTGTCAAGTCAATTATTCTATTTCATACAAATCGTCATAAGTTTCATGTCACGCTGATGAAAAAAAAATCGCTCACCATTTATCCAAACAAAGCACGCTACTGAGCTGAAAACTTGCAAGCAAGTATATCTTTTAAATGTCTTTTGCCTAATTTAGATGAGTACTCAAACATCTGTTTACCTTTCAGTTCTAGTTTTTCACGACGTCACATGAAAACCAAGAATAGTTCAGTTAAACAGCCATACATAATACAATGTATATCCTTGCAGATTATTGATCCTAAATCTGCCCTGAGATTATCCTTGTAATGTTA
This sequence comes from Astreopora myriophthalma, assembly GCA_014634185.1. Taxonomy (NCBI): domain Eukaryota; kingdom Metazoa; phylum Cnidaria; class Anthozoa; order Scleractinia; family Acroporidae; genus Astreopora; species Astreopora myriophthalma. The sequence continues at coordinate 3,299,875 of BLFK01000113.1, read as the reverse complement.
TCTATCAAGTGCAGGACTGAAGAAACAAAAACTTGCATCTCACTTGCATCTCAGTGAATAACCAGAGGGCACATTGTATAGATCATGCCTTGTTCTTTGTTTTGACTTTCCTCAACTCTGCACCTCACTGCTCTTGCTACTAAAATAATGCATTTATGGCAGTACTGATAAACATCCTTTTCCTGCTCCAGAAAACTACAGCTGTAGCTGCAAGTTTCACAATAATATCGAACACCTTACAGCTTTTTTCAAGAGGCTTGTACCTTCAATTTCCCATGACTGACCAGCAAAATGAAAAATTATTGCAGATTACATTAAAAATCAATAATAATCAGTAAATTTTGAAACCAGATTAATCGAGGCCTGACCAAAAGCACTGTGGCCGTTATGCTATTTGTGGGTACTTGTCTGACAAGCTTCTTGAACCCTGGGCTGTTGATCCGTAAGAAGATCCCATGCTTGACAATGACTTGGAATGAGGACCAAAAGGAGGCATTAATGGTTGGCCAACAGCACTGGCACCAACTTCATCATGCAAATGTTTGTAATGGAAGCTGTTACCCCTTGGACGGAACTCAGAAGTAAAGTGCTGTTGGACAAAAATGACGACACAAAACAATAACACTGGTACCCTTCTCAATTAAGTTTCCAACTCAAGTGAAAGGGTCCTAGCTTCCAAGAGCTCAAGACCCATAAGGTCCCAATGGACAGAACTCAGAAACAAAGTGCTTGCTGGAAAGAAACGACAACACAAAAGAATAAAGCCACTTTTCTTGATAATAATTCAACAGTGGAAAGCCTCACAGCTTCCACACATCTCATGAGTCGAAGCTTCCAAGGCAAAAAAATTGTGAATAATATTGTAGTTGTTATTATGACCTGATTCACAGCTTGGTATCTTTTGACATTCATTTTACACCTCAGGATTGGACTTCTGTTGTCATTAATTACCATTTCATTTTAAACAATGGTATGGTACAGTGTATGCATTTTACAACTTAGGTTAGTTAAGCATTAACACTGCTTGTGTGCATGGTCGTAGACTTCAAATCTTCCTTTCTGCCCGTAAAAAATTGTACTTCTTCATTGTGGTCTTCTGCCAACTGTTTGCCAAAAAAGCAGACTACCAGTGAGAGACACTTGTTGTTAGAAGCAACATACTGCATGGGCGAAAGAAATTGGGTGTTTGTTTGCAGTCCCAGGTTGGTATGGTAGATATTGACTTACCCCTGAGTCATCATTCACTGCAAAAACTGGAGCAATGTAGTCATCCTGGCTACACTGATTGTTCTCTGTGTCAAATATTGCTGCCATCGACCACAGTGGCAAAAGCCACCTGATTATCTGAAACATACGAAGTAACATAACTGTATCTAAAATTCAAGTATGCATTGGATCACCGAATGCAGGTGTTACAGTAATTTATTAAATTAAACAACTTACAGTATGAATGATGATCAATTTAACCTATGTGAATGTACAGCTCTGTACACATAGGCTACATTACATGAACTCTTTAAGATCTTGTTGGCAACAATTTAAATAATTTTCATTTTACAGTGACTTCACGACAGCAACGACATAACTTACATTCACTGCAATGTAGACTGCTGTGTAGCCTGTTTTAGTTTCGAGCTGTAATAAGAAAGAGAACACTTAATATTATTTCTCTGGACAAAAAAAACTGAGTTAGTGACCCTTGAACCAGAAATTAGCCAGAGTGTTTAGGGTACAGTACGTGAACCAGCTCTTGTTAATTATGTGTGAGCCACCTTTTTTTTTAAATGTGGCTAAATGAAATTTAGGCGAGGTTAAAATCAAGACAATGCTGGTCGGCAGTCACCCCTCGGACTGGCTTGGGGGGTGGCCCTAAGTTTTGCAGGGAGTTCCTCATGGTCACGTTGCACTTGCTTGCTGGCTGGCTATTGCACAGCCATTTTGCTCTGCTTTTTCAAAGCTTTTCCCTCCCCCTCCCCCCTTCCCCCCAGGGTGGATTGGTAAGTATTCCACTGATTGTTTCAGTGTGACACTGCCTTTGGTGGTGGCCCCTCGCAGGGTTGCCATGGATACCTCCTTCCGCTTGACAGATCACTTCCCGGCTCCACCAACCTTCAGGCACCAGCTCCCTAGTTCATCTATTGTTGATGAGTTTAATAATAATGATGATGATGAAGAAGGTGATACACAAATTAAAAATGTTTTACTGTGCACATTTCGACCTTTTGTCACTGCAGTTTGTGGTCACAGAATTCTACAGGAAAATTAATTACATGACGAGGGAATTCCACATTAAATTGCACACGAAAACTGATATCGCAGGAATCGCAAAGCGATGAGTGCAATATCGGTTTTCAAGTGCAATTTAACGCGGAATTCACGAGTCAGGTAATGAATTTTCCTTGAATCGCATAATGGAATAAAATAAAAAAAAGAATCTCAATTTGACGACAGTTGTTACGTTGATGCGAAACAATATCACTTAAGCTCGTTTTCAACTCGCAATTCCACGCTAAATACCTCGCTTCGTGAACCAATCAGAATGCAAGATTTTATTCAATTATGCAAATCTAAGTTAAATACATCACACAAACAATTTCACTTACAAATACTCCTTGACAATAATTCTTTGGCCCAGCTGCAAGTGAATAAGAAGCACACATGAGCATGTTAAGGTACTAAAGGTACTCAAATATCAATGCAGTGCATAAATCCATAAACAGTTGAGTGTAATAAAATACTTGAGGCATCGCAACATCATGAAACAGAACTCTGCTGAGAGCAAAATGGCTGGTAACCACCACCTTCAGTCTACATGACTTTGTACTCGATAAATAACACAAATCCAGCTGAGTGAAGGGCCACATAAAGAGCTCAGCTCTTATTGCACAAGACATTACAGGACTGTGACGAAACGTGTTTGCTGTGAAAAGAGCAGGTCAGTGCCAAGCTGTTAAAAACAGCTAGGGTGCAACAAATGCACGTAAAATTTATTGTTGTACTCGTGAAACAGCTTAGAGGTATCACTATAATGGTGAAACAGCTTAAAGGTATCATAACAGTGCATTTGATACCCAGGGTTGTCGAAAAGATTTTAAGTAGAAGGGGAATTAAAGAAAGTAGACAGTCATGGTGGGCCATAGGCCCCGATATTTCTCTATGTTTTTCTCCTTTTACCAGCAAGTTGTAGCCATCAAAACTATGAAATTAGCCGGTGATATCACCTTTTGCCAGCACTTTTTGACAACCCTGCTTACTGTACCGAACATTGAGGTTGAATTGCCCCTTGCGTACAGTACCTTTGACACTGTGATTTTATAACTTGAACGAAACTGTACTGTGAACTGAACTTGACTTCAGTGATACTGGGCTTATGTATAGTGTGGCTGTGAAAGCGTGGGAAGGGGAGTCATTTTATCCTGTTTAAAAGGATCAATTATAATTCATCCTTAACACAGGGTTACCTGTCAAGAGGTGGCGAGGTCAGTGGTAACGGTGCCGGATTTGCATGAATTGTACTGTAAATATTCCAGTTTCAAATCCAGCGCTTAATTAATTTAATTAATTTATTTCAAATTTAATTAATTAATTAATTCGGTGGTCCGGAATTCAACTCCACCACACTTTGTAAACAGCCAACTAGCCTGCGGCGCGGGCGTATTTTGGGTGCACATTTTTGTATTAGGCCGCCATCTTATTAACAATGCATTATACTGATCAGATGTGGCAAATTAGCCAGAAATTAATGAACTTTTTCACAACTACTTAAACATATTATTTAGGTATTACAATATGGGAAAAACCTTACAACAGTGAAACTTAACATTAAATTAATTGTGACAACACCACAGCAAGGAATACCAGCTGTAACTTCCTCAACTTAATAGAGCAGGACTTAAGAATTGGTAAGCGAACAAGACAGCATACATGTACTTCGTATTTAAGGAGCAGTTTGATTAAAAAAGATGACCGGAAGAAATACTTACTGACTCTCATGACAATGTCATGTGTAAGGCTGGTTACTGCTGACACTTCAAAAATGAAAATTATCCTATCAGAAAAGGACAAAAACAGCAGTTAGCAATGACACAATTATCAATATTCCCAGGCCTCAGTAACGATGAATCTTAATCAGTATCTGATATATATAAGTTGAAGGATTAAAGAGGACGCATCGATTCTCTGTGACTCTGAGTTTCGCACCTAACCACTCGTCAGACAGAACTTTATTCAACTAAGAATGCGTCCTCTTTAATCCTTCAACTTATACTTAGCTCTGCTACCACAGCATTGAGCACTTTATGCCAAGGTGGACTCTACCTCCACATTAATATATATATATATATATATATACACACACACATTTAAATTTTAAAGACACTGGATGAAGTCCATCAAAAACTTTCAACTACGGTGGCCCACAACTGTCACATCAAATACAAATTCTCACATCAAAAACAAATTCCCCACATCAAAATCAAATTTACCACATGGAACACAAATTCGCCACAACAAAAGCAAAATCGTCACTGCAAAAGCAAATTCACCACATCAAAAACAAATTTGTCACAGCAAAAACAAATCCCTCACATCACGAACAAAAACACAGATTAAACCGTCAGCTGTCAACAAATGAAAGCTATCCCCAGTTTTCACTCTGCCTTCACCTGACCACCATTTTGTTCTTGCACACAGTACTGTTGTCGTGCTCAGGATGTATTGCAGCAATTTTGAGAGAAGGGTAGAGAACTGCAACTTTTGTGCCAATTGCAGAAAGCTAGTGGTAAGCTAGTGGCAGTCGAGAAAGTCAAAGACAGCCAAGTGGCTGCTCGAAGGGACCAAGCTTATATTTTGACCTCTCTATTTTGTAGCAGCGAAATGCATGTGTCAAAAACGGGCTTCAGGGGGAGTCCTGGTAGCTTTTCGGGCCCGAAAGCAAAGCTAAAGTTAGAATAGTGTTGTGAGTCCTAGCAAAATTGTTTGATCATTGATCTTGACTAATTAAATCTAAGCACTACTTTTGGTACAGCTAGCATTTCATTTGTTTCCTATAAAAGTAGCTGGATGTCATGCTCATTATGGCCAAGGTGGATACCCAGCCCCTTGGCCCCTTAAGTGACAGTACTGCTGTATGGAAGGAAAACAACACCCGGTGCATTTTGCAATCCAGGATCTGCTCGACTAAGACATTAGCTTTTCAACTACGTACAGTATCTCAGAAAAGGAAAAAAGTACGTAACCAAAACAATACACATGAAATGCTAACTATACCAAAAGAAGTGCTTAGATCTAATTAGTCAATATCAGTGATCAAACAATTTTGCTAGGACTCACAACACTATTCCTTAGCTTTGCTTTCGGGCCCGAAAAGCCACCGGGACTCCCCCTGAAGCCTGTTTTTGACATGTGCATTTCGCTGCTACAAAATAGAGAGGTCAAAATATAAGCTCGGTCCCTTCGAGCAACCACTTGGCTCTCTTTGACTTTCTTGACTGCGATTAGCTTACCACAATGATTTACCCTTTCCGTAATTGGCACAAAGTTGCAGTTCTCTACACTTCTCCCACAATTGCTGCAATACATCCTGAGCAAGACAACAGTACCTTGTAAAAGAACAAAATGGAGGTCAGGTGAAGGCCAAGTGAAAACTGGCAATAGCTTTCGTATGTACTTTATGTACCCCTTATCATTGTGTACCTAAAATATACCTGTGGAAACCCCTTCTATACCCCCCTGCACACCCTTCTATACACCTGTATACCCTTGTAAACCCTAGTACACCCTTGTAAACCCAAGCATACCCTTGTAAACCCTAGCATAACCTTGTAAACCCTAGCATAACCTTGTAAACCCTAGCATACCCTTGTAAACCCTTGTAGACCATAGGAAATCCTTCTAAACCCTAGCATACCCTCATAAACCCTAGCATCCCTTGTAAACCCTACTATACCCTTGTAAACCCTAGCATACCCTTGTAAACCCTAGCATCCCTTCTAAACCCTAGCATACCCTTGTAAACCCTAGCATACCCTTGTAAACCCTAGCATACTTTTCTAAACCCTAGTATAATCTTATTATTATACTCTCGTATACCGCTTGTTTACAAGGGTATGCTACGGTTTACGAGGGTATACTAGGGTATACAAGGGTATACAAGGGTTTACAAGGGTATACTGAGGTTTACAAGGATATCCTAGGGTTTACAAGGGTATGCTGGGGTTTACAAAGGCATCCTAGGGTTTACAAGGGTATGCCAGGGTTTACAAGGATGTGCTACGGTTTACAAGGGTATGCTGGGGTTTACAAGGGTATGCTGGGGTTTACAAGGGTATCCTAGGGTTTACAAGGGTATACTAGGGTTTACAAAGGTATGCTAGGGTTTACAAGGGTATGCAAGGGTTTAAAAGGGTATCCTAGGGTTTACAAGGGTATGCTGGGATTCACAAGGGTATACAAGGGTATGCTACGGTTTACAAGGGTATGCTAGGGTTTACTAGGACAAGGGCATACTAGGGTACACTAGGGTTTACATACATATGCTAGGGTTTACAAGGATATGCTAGAGTTTACAAGGGTATGCTAGGGTTTACAAGGGTATCCTAGGGTTTACAAGGGTATACTAGGGTATGCAAGGGTATGCTGAGGTTTACAAGGGTATACTAGGGTTTACATAGGTTTACAAGGGTATACTAGGGTTTACATAGGTATGCTAGGGTTTACAAGGGTATGCAAGGGTTTAAAAGGGTATCCTAGGGTTTACAAGGGTATGCTAGGGTTCACTAGGGTATACAAGGGTATACTAGGGTTTACAAGGGTATACTGGGGTTCACAAGGGTATACTGGGGTTTACAAGGGTATGCTAGGGTTTACAAGGGTATACTAAAGTTTAAAAAGGTATGCTAGGGTTTACAAGGGTATGCTACGATTTCCAAGGGTATACTGGGGTTTATAAGGGTATCCTAGGGTTTACAAGGGTATAATAGGGTATACTAGGTTTTACATAGGTATGCTAGGGTTTACAAGGGTATGCAAGGGTTTACAAGGGTATCCTAGGGTTTACAAGGGTATGCTAGCGTTTATACTAGGGTATACAACGGTACACTAGGGTTTACAAGGGTATCCTAGGCTTTACAAGGGTATTCAATGGTTCACTAGCGTTTACTAGGGTATACAAGAGTATACTAGGGTTTACAAGGGTATACTGGGGTATACAAGGGTATACTAAGGTTTACATAGGTATGCTAGGGTTTACAAGGGTATGCTAGGGTTTCCAAGGGTATACTGGGGTTTATAAGGGTATGCTAGGGTTTCCAAGGGTATACTGGGGTTTATAAGGGTATGCTAGGGTTTACAAGGGTATACTAGGCTTTACAAAGGTATACTGGGGTTTACAAGGGTATCCTAGGGTTTACAAGGGTATGCTAGGGCTTACAAGGGTTTAATAGGGTATGCAAAGGTATACTAGGGTATACAAGGGTATCCTAGGGTTTACAAGGGTATACAAGGGATACTAGGGTGTACAAGGGTTACAAGCTAGGGTTTACAAGTGTATGCTTGGGTTTACAAGGGGTTACTAGAGTATACTAGGGTATACAAGGGTACACTAGGGTTTACAAGGGTATCCTAGGGTTTACAAGGGTATGCTATGGTTTACTAGGGGTTACTAGAGTATACTAGGGTATACTAGGGTATACAAGGGTATCCTAGGGTTTACAAGGGTATTCAGTGGTTCACTAGGGTTTACTAGGGTATACAAGAGTATACAAGGGTATTCAAGGGTATACTAGGGTATACAAGGGTATCCTGGTGTTTACAAGGGTATCATAGGGTTTACAAGGGTATGCTAGGGTTTACAAGGGTATGCTAGGGTTTACAAGCATATGCTAGGGTTTACAAGGGTATCCTAAGGTTTACAAGGGTATACTGGGGTTTATAAGGGTATGCTGGGGTTTACAAGGGCATAGTAGGGTTTACAAGGGTATACTGGGGTTTATAAGGGTATGCTGGGGTTTACAAGGGCATAGTAGGGTTTACAAGGGTATACTGGGGTTTACAAGGGTATTCTAGGCTTTACAAGGGTATGCTAGGGGTTACTAGGGTGTACTTGGGTATACAAGGGTATGCTAGGGTTCACAAGGCTGTGCTAGGGTTTACTAGGGTATACAAGGGTCTACTTGGGTTTACAAGGGTATACTGGGATTTACAAGGGTATACTGGGTTTACAAGGGTATGCTAGGGTTTACTAGGGTATACAAGGGTACACTAGGGTTTACAAGGGTATAGTGGGGTTTACAAGGGTATACAAGGGTTTACAAGGGTATACTAGGGTATACAAGGGTATGCTGGGGTTTACAATGGTTTACTACGGTTTACAAGCGTATGCTAGGGTTTGAGAGGGGTATGCAAGGGTTTACAAGGGTATCCTAGGGTTTACAAGGGTATATTGGGGTTTACAAGTGTATACTGGGGTTTAGAAGGGTATGCTAGGGTTTACAAGGGTGTCCTAGGGTTTACAAGGGTATTCTGGGGTTTACTAGCGTATCCTAGGCTTTACAAGGGTATGCTAGTGGTTACTAGGGTATACTAGGGTTTACAAGGGTATCCTAGGGTTTACAAGGGTATACTGGGGTTTACAAGGGTATCCTAGGGTTTACAAGGGTATGCTAGGGTTTACAAGGGTATGCTAGGGTTTACTATGACAAGGGTATACTAGGGTTTACAAGGGTATCCTAGGGTTTACAAGGGTACGCTAGGGTTTACAAGGGTATTCTAGGGTTTACAAGGGTTTAGAGGGGTTTACAAGGGTTTTCTAGGGTTTGCAAGGGTATGCTGTGGTTTTCAAGGGTATGGTAGGTTTTACAAGGGTATGGTAGGGTTTACAAGGGTTTACAAGGGTATCCTAGGGTTTGCAAGGGTGTACTGGGGTATAGAAGGGTGTAAAGGGGTTTCCACAGGTATATTTGAAATACACTATAATTGGGGTACATGAAGTACCTACGCTTTCCTTCGTTGACCGCTGACCGTTTAATCTGTGTTTTTTTTTCATGTGAGGGATTTGGTTTTGCTGTGACAAAGTTTGAGTTTTTTTTTTGTCGGGCCACAATTTTCCTATCAATTATCGATTACTATTGATGTTAGTTTGAGCGGTCTTTTTAGATGAGTGTACGCACTGGGATTCAAACCCGCACTCTCTCGCATCAGAGGCGGTAGCGATGTCCACAAGGCTATAGAGCCAACCTCGCGTCCATTGGGGAAAAACATCTATTACTACCTTCTTTACGTGACCGGAAATGCGTATAAAATAATTAGGATAGTACGCACGCTCTCATTGGTCAATAGGTGTGTTTAGATGAGAGTACGTAAACACGGTTGTGACATCACGAATTTTGATTGGTTGTGTTGTCAAACGCGCGTTTTGATTGGCTGGTAGGAAATATGAGCGTGTATCCAGAAAACCTGTTTCAATCACGAAGTAAAACAAACAGCATTTTCCTTCATTTGTCGAATTATTTTTTAGAAATATTTTATAAAAGCAATAGAGGACTTTTTTCCGTGTTTACATACACAACACACTGTTTACAACACACTGCGTCTCGGGTTTCCATAACAGTCTCGAATTCTCCCAACCCCTCCTCGTGTTTACATGAGGCTATGTAAACACGAAAAAAGTCCTCTATTGCTTAATTGTAACATTTTTAGGAGTGTACAACGAAGTCAATTCGACGATCGGAGTTTTCTCGATGTTATCGCTATCGTTGTGGAATGTTTCTGATCACTGAACAGTCTCCAGGGCCGCCTAGTATTTTCTGTCGGCCTTCTACCATAAAATGAATGATGCTTAATGACCTTTCAATGGAAAATCGGCTAAAAGAGAGGCTAGAGTATAGGCTACCGGTAGCCTCTTGTTTATGATGTAACAAGTTCGTTTTTGATGTGACAAATTAGTTTTTGATGTGGTGAATTTGCTTTTGCAGTGACGATTTTGCTTTTGTTGTGGCGAATTTGTGTTTCATGTGGTAAAGTTGATTTTGATGTGGGGAATTTGTTTTTGATGTGAGAATTTGTATTTGATGTGACAGTTCTGGGATACCGTATTCAACAGATGTCTAGATGGCACCTCAGTGAACACTCTTACCCCCACAGATCTCTCTTCTGAGCTGCCCTGTCATCTGATGACATTCTTACACTGTTGAGTTCTCTGAAAAAAAAAACAGAAATAAAGTGACAGATGAAACAAGCCTCCAACTCCCGGCTCCAACTATTAGTGAAGAGTACCTTCAGTTGTTGATTTTTTTTTAAATATGTTTACCTTGTAATAAAAATTCCTGACACCATGAAAACCTGAACGATAACAATTTCAGAACTTGACATGAGGAGCCACTCTGGTTCTGTATGAAAATAGCAGTATAAATTAAAGAGCATGGCCCAACATACAGCACTTGAAAGATTAAGATGAACAACATTTCTATAGTGCATTTTTAAATGAAGCATTCCTCCCCTCTTTAAAGTTTATTCCACTTTTCCTATAAAACTACAAAAAGGCAACATATTAAGAAAGTACAGACCAGCAAGTGAACTGAGAGTAAGCAAAAGAGGGAGAAGAAAAAGAAGAAGACAAGGACTAAGAAAAAGTTCCCTTGCTAATGCGAGCATTGTACCTGCACATTCTTTGTACTCATTCTTCATTGTAGCCAGCCCAACAATTGTAATTACAAGAAGGCCAAGGATTGCAGCTCCCAACCCTTTATATGAGTACCTAAAAAAGGTGTTAGATATCAAAGAGGCTAATACTGACAATGGACAAAGTTCATGACAGATTGAAGCTGTGAAAAGTCTTTCTGTAAGCATCACGGGACTAAACTTGCTTTATGATGATTCTAATCTTGGTATGATTTTGTGGCTTACATGTATGTACAATGTTGTTTATCATGTCTGTGAGTACCAGACAATTGAAAATGGTTTTCATGAATATTATAAATCCAAGCTCAAAACAACCTCCTTCTCTGGCAATGATCAAAATGAAGCCTCAGGCAGAACTTAATGGTACAAACAACACAACTAAATCCACCAAATTTGGGTGTCCGCCTGTGCAGGGTTGTCAAAAAGTGCCAGTGACTGGTGATACTGCAGGCTACTTTCATAGTTTTGCTTGCCACAATTCACCAGCAAAAAGAGAAAAATGCAGAACACATAAGGGCCTGCAGGCCCACGAGGTGCCATATACTGTACATGCTCTGACCTCCTCTTGGATTCTCCTTCTGCCTATTCAACCCTGCCTATCAGATTTTGTTTGACTTATACTATTAACCATAGAAAAAAGGGTCTGATCCGAGTAATGTGCACAAGAGTATGCCCTCCTGCGCTATAACCTCCCAGGACGTAATAGACACTAGGAGATTCAAGCCACATCAACAATAATTACATGTCTATTAAATTATTACATGTTTATTAAGGGAGATAGTTTATTAACCCTTTAAGCCCTAAGGGGTCCCCATTTGATGAGTAAAATCCTCTGGCGTTAGCCAGAGTAAAATCTATGAAGTCACTCTTAGGGGGTAAAGGCTTAAATTACTACATGTCTATTACACATGAGGAGCCTTTCAAACTCTGCATTTTGTCGCAAAAGGAATAGAAGGGAGAGGAGTAACCACGACCATTCTTACAAATGAATGTGAAGTTATGTTAAACCCTCAAAATTGTAACCTGCCATTAAATGAAAATGTTACTGTAAGAGGACCAAAAAACTGATAGTGTACATCACCTTGCTATAAACATGCCATGAAGCTGTAGGGCTATAAATACCACCAAAAATAAATATACTGTTCCATTGTTGTGTCAATTATGAACTACTGTAGGTACCTTTTGAAGTTTTCATCCAATCCAATCAGTCTGGCTGCCAAACAGCAATGAAAATTGGTGACAATCAGAAACTGATAAAATAAAACCAAAGTTAATGAATTGAATAACTTGAGACTGGCTTAGAGTTTGTCATGTTCGCAAATGCGTAAAGAGCTGTGTGCATAACTGCCATAAGCCTCAGCCTCGTAACTGTCATAGCCTCAGCCATGCTATGGTTCTGTGGGAAAGGGCTGCAAGTCAAGAGCAAAACGTTCCGGGCAAAATGATGTCATGATAATTCG
>BLFK01000113.1:3254955-3285221 GCA_014634185.1 Astreopora myriophthalma | reverse complement strand
ACAAGAGCAAAAAAATATGAAAATACAGGTAAAAGCTTTTTTTGCCTTCTTTTCATCAGATAACCATAATTTCTGGCATACAGTATAGCATAGGGAGGTTCACCCTGTAATTTTAGCACAGTTGACTTGGTGGAAATTGACCGTGACTTTGCGAAATGACCTAAAAACCCGGTTTTTGCCCAGAGCCCTTCGATTATTATTACTGTTATACTCCAAGCCACCACTGGCAGAAACACCATGTGATGGCTGGTGTTGTACCAGTTAACACCCTATCCAGTGGCATATCTGGAGGGACCCACTCACCCAAAAAAAATTTGTTTTCCCTTTTCACAGCTTTTGTCATTTTCTCCCTTTATTTTAGCCACAAGATTTGGTCCAAAAAATGAATGAGTGAGATACTGTTCTTACCACAAGAACATAAAATTCATATCTTTGAGCTAACGTGTAATTTTCTTTTTATTATAGAGACAAAAACACATTAAGTAAAAGCTAAAATTGACATTTTAGAATAAAATAGAAGTTAATGACGGAAAGCAAATACTGGTTGGAGTCTGGGGATGACTCTCAGCCTCTACCACATGTTTACCCTATTAGGCTCCTTCTATCTCTTTTGCCATGTGACTCTTAACCATCTGACTTTCTTAGCGACTAGTCTTCATTCATGCCCCGCAGCTTTTTAATCCCTCCCTCCCTCCCGTTTTGTTTCCTGGCTTTAAACCATTGGTACCTCCTACTGCTTGTAACGTACTCAGTTCTAATTAATAAAATATGGGGGGGGGAGGGGAATGGCTGCCTGTGGTACCCCTTCAGTCCTGTGCTGAAGCCACGTCAGGAAGGGGGCATATTGTTCTCCACTGGACTGGGTTAAGTTGCCCCCAGGACATTATGCCAGCAGCTGTGCCCACCTTGCAATACAGGCACGAGGCACCCCCTCGTGCATGGCACCATGTGCCGAGCCCCCTTATCTAGTGGTTCATATGGTTGGTGGTTGTATCCAAGCCTTCCCAGTACATTCCCTACCCCAAATTAATTACCCCCAGCTTGTGTTTGTTGTCATTTATTGCGCATCCAGTCATTAACAGCTTTATTCACTTAAAGGTGGAAGATCACATCATCGATATCCTCACTGGTGAGCATAAGGAAAATATGCCACTACGGTCCTGGATGTAGTTTGGTATGTATTCTATGAGTGGTGTAATTCCCAGTTAACACTCACGTCTGTGTAATACTTATCAATACCTCACACATGATGCAGTATTAAATGTTTTGAAACATCCAGTGTAGGCCAAAGAGTATTTCAGTGTGTCGTTTTCATCTGACATGATCTGCCTGAACAGTTACTACAGCATCATTAATCTACCTGTGAATAAAGGGGAAGGAAATGACATTCAGGATAGACTAACAGTAGTACTTATTCCATGTTAACTGCTAACAAAACCACACCAAAACGAATAATAAGTTATAAGTTACTTATCACAAAAGAAACTGAAAGCGTCAGCTATTGTGTCAACAATATTTTTAGGTCACATGTACAGGCTCATTGACTGATTAAACCACACGTTGGCATAATGATTTTACTAACATTTTCATGGATGTGTATTGAGATGATCAGTTGATCTGTATGGAATACGGGAAAAATAGCATGAAATAAATTTAACCACGCACTTGCTTAAATCGTTTATTCGACACTAAACTCCATCAAGATCTGATGGCGTTACATAAAGGTTACATCTTTTGTCTAGTAGTATTTTCACTTCCGTCGTAGTCTACCTTTTCCTGCTTCTCATCTCACTATTTCCTGACGAATCGGTGCAAAAAACGATTTTTTTCCCTATATTGGCCACTTGGCCTGACATTTCAAAAGGACGCCAAAAAAGGTCAAAGCTTTGCAAGCCTTTGCATGCAAGTCAAAGCAAAAGAGGTGACAGTGACACAAAAAGTACACTAGTTTCCTATGATCAACAATATCACCACTCAAAATATTAACAGAAGACTTTAGAAAGGTCTTCACAACATTACAAATAATTACCCGAGAGCTCTCATCCCTTAGCACCATGTAAACAACCAACGTAAGCGCAGTGTCGCTGGAAACTTCTTTGCCGAATGACAATGCACTGTTTGCCGCGCAGGAGTGAAAACCACACATTTTGGTGTGACCAACGCATTGCGACTGCAGTAGTGAAGGGCATTAAAAAAATCGTTTATCACTGGATTCAAAATAATGCTCTGGAGATAATTATAAATATTCAACAACATTTTTCTAAGACTCTGGAGAATTAAAGTGCATTTTTTCCCTTTTTGTATGAGTGTTTCGTCGGATTTTAAATACCTGTTGCAAGCCCCAGGGGAGGTGGGTTCAATTTCGTTGTTCCGAAAATGCCAGGTTACCAGGCATATCCTGTGAACAACAACATTTCCCCGAAAAATTTTGGTTCTTGCTGGGGGAAGATGTCTCGACGGAACGACGTGTTCCATCTAGATTTCAATCAAGACCAAGGTAAAACCAAAAAGGGCTAGATTGCAGGATACCCGTGCACTTATTAGCATATGAATAGGGTGTATTGTTATCTGTGTCTCGTTCGGCAATATGCAAATAAGTGGACGGGTATATTCTGCAATCGCTCCCCAAAAAGAGTTAATAATCTAAGTTTCCTAGTAGCTGGCGCGTTACCGCGTTGTTCAGAAAAACGTTTTTAGCTCTACTTATTTAAGCTAAGCTTTACTTCATTTACATAGAAGGTCCAAATTTAATTGTTATTTATTCGCTTTCAATGAGTCGAGACCTAACTTAGGAGTGGACATTCATTTTACGACGTTTAGCCAAGGAATGTTACACAAGGCTTGGATGTAATCATTTGCTAATCCACCAGGGAGACACTACTAATTTTAAATACTAAAATGATAGTACCCAATAGAGCTCGATTTGCTATGATGTAAACCGCAATTTTGTTATCTGTGGTAACTTGAGTGTATCATGTGACATCGGTCACACACCGCGTTGTTCTCACGTGATGTGTGATTTATGTGTTATCTGTATTAAATCTTGTCTTGTGTCAAACCGAGCTCTTGGCTGGTTATTACATTATCCAACAGATAAAAGTCAACTGAAACAAAGAAGGTGATCAAGGCAATAGGGAAGATATCTGTTTACAAACACTGATGTCAAATTTCGTTTGATATTCAAATTTACCAACCACCAAACAATAAAGCCGCAGCCTGGTTGGCACATAAAGCCTAGTTTTCACATGTCGGGAAAATCCCAGACGATCAGGGATTTCTCAGTTTCCCGACCGTCCCAGACGTTGCCGACTAATGAAAACCACAAATCGTAGACATCCCCGCTAATCTGTGATGGTTGGGGACAAATCGGGAAAATAGGAAGCGTTTCTATTTTCCCAGCATGTCCCAGATTATTGCGACCGTCGACGATCATTCCCAACATATGAAAAGTCTCTCTCTCCCCCTTGCAAATAAAAATGGCATCAGCCCTTGTTGAACAAGACGATTACTTCAAATCTCTCGCTGTTGAAGCAGTAAAGGGAAATGATAATTCTTTCCTGGATATTGCGAGCGACGCAGCATAAGCTCGTGTGCATCCATATTACTGTTTCATTTATTTCCAAGTTTCAATTTTTGACGCACTTTCCATTTCCCGCTAAAGTTACCATCGGGAGAATCTGGGACAAGCATCTGTCGATCTTCCGATATGTCGGTAAAATCTGGGATGGTTGGGAAACTTCGAAATCCCCGATCGTCTGGGATTTTCCCGACATATGAAAACTAGGCTTAACTATCAATAGGTGATGTCAATGATATCTATACCTGGATTCATCTCCGTCCCAAAAAATGGCATAAGATGTCATCAATGAAAGTGAATAGAAGTCCTTGGAATCCCAGTGATAGTGAATATCGATATTAAAGCTTAATTAGCTAATTGCCAAAATCATTCAAGTTTGGGTACCACAGGATCTCTATGGATGGATTTTCATTGATTCATTTTTGTATATTAATTGATTTATTAGTATGTATTCCGATCAATAATAGTCCATATTTTCAATCAATTTAGAAAGTATCTAATAGCTACACGCTGCTTCTTATGTTGTAAGCCTATTACTAGAGATGATTTATACGAAAATACCAGCTGGATATATTTGCCCTTTTTGCAGGATGTTTTTCCTGCACCATGGAGGGTGGGTTTCGGATTTATAACGTGGAACCTTTATCAGAAAAGGCCCGTGTTGGTGAGTTCCTCTGTACTTGTTTTCCAGCTTTCTCAAGGAAAAGTGGTGGTGCCTTGTTGATCTAGTTAAATAGCATAAATCCCACGAGTCTGCCGTAACTCAGTGGTATCTAGAGCATCCGAACCAGTAATTGGAAAGTCATGGGTTCAACTCCTATTAGTCACACTCAGACTTTTTTCTGAATAATTGCCTGCATCATTACTGATAAATTCATCATTTTGCTGTTGTTATTGTTGTTATTATTATTTTTATTATGTAAACGTAACGCTTTAGCTCTGATGGACATCATGCCAACATTACACCAAAGGAGTGAGCCATTATAGCTTATGGCCAAAGGTCCTTTGGGTGATTCCCTCTCCTTCACCTTTCCAACACCTTCCTTAGAATCCTCGGTGTTCCTAACGAGGCTGTTTTCTGCAACAATCCCATCCTGATGGTAATCTCTAGCTTCTCAAGGTGTGCATCCAACCTTTTGCTTACTACTCCAAGTGCACCAACAACTTATACCAGTATTTACTAGAAATACGTTACTCACAAAACCTCGCTAAGCTAGGGCTGGGTGGGCAGTTAATTTGGAGTGAAGGAATGTGCCGTAAAAGGTCAAGAGAATGCGCAAAATATGAGATCATAATACACTATAGTGTCCCGGTTTGACCGGTTTACAACAGAGCGAATACATTTAACTGGCTTTCTGTGTTGTTTAACGTCATTCGTATGCGCCATTTCAACACTCTTACCAAAACAGAGAAGCCAAAATAACAAAACCTTTTTGTAGTGGAATAATAAATCTCTTATTCGATGATTTTACATATAATACGCGCGGACATTTTGCTTATTGCTCATATTTTTCCTCACCCCCTTCGGGGCTCGGAAAAATATTACGCAACTCGCAAAATATCCACGCATATTATATGTAAACCATCAAATAAGATATATGTATACTACTTCCAGATGTCTGATCCCCATACTTTTCCAATTTCTCTCTTCAGATCCTCGGCTGATATTTCTCAATCTTTTCACCTTACTGTTCATACACTCTGTGATCCCAAGGTGATGCAATATCCACAATAATTCCCTTGTTACTTTCCTTGTCAACAACAAACAATGTCAGGCTTTCTGGCCTCAATAACATGGTCATACCCCACAAGATCTTACATCTTTTGTTTTCCACTACCCCTTCCGGTTGGTGTTCATACCATTTCTCACTTCTGCAGACCAACCTGGCAATATTTGTCTTCTCTTGTACTCTTATTATTATTATTATTATTATTATTATTATTATTATTATTATTGTTATTATTATTATTATTAGACCAAAAAGGGTGAAAATCCCATTAACATACATTGCCTACTATACATCTGGGCCCAGTTGTTCAAAAGGTGGATAGTGCTAGCAACTGGATAACCTCATTGGATTTGCTAGCATTTATCCGCTGGATAGCAATTTATCCTCCGATGGATAGCGTTATCCACCTTTCGAACAACTGGGGCCTGTTCAATTTGCCATTGTTCAGTTGGGTGGCTTGCTGTCATTTCAGATTTGAATGAGCCTTGTCAAATCTCTCAGACTCACATGTTACACAGATGTAATTTGATTGCCATTGTGGGAACAGGTCCAGGAGCAAGGTTTTTTAATGACAAAGGTAATTACTATAGTCAGAAAGTTCCTTGTGCAACTCAGATAGAGTACAGGTTACGATACAAGTTTATGCTTGTTTGTAGTTTATATCTGGGACGATGTGCTAAAAAAGCTGGTGATTGAACTCTCATTTGGATGTCCTGTTATGAGCGTCAAGATCAGAAGAGACAAGTATGTGTTCTTTGTATATATTAGGTAAACATTCCTTCTTGCAGAATGTTTGGTGAAGTTAATTTTATACTGAAGGAAGCCACATGTGTGCACATGACAGTATATTACTTTGAATGTACTCTGAATTTGGAATCAGCCACAGCGAATCAACAGAAGACAAACTGTTAGCCAACCCAGTCTGTGAAACAACGTTTCTCTGTACATAGACCTTGTGGATTGTTTGATTTATGTATTTGATTAAATGCTTATAATGAGATGCAATTTTCAGACCATAGACAGACAGAATGACTTGCTGTTTTACAGTGTATTAACAGTCAGATGCTTTTAGAGACCATATCAGTTTATGTTCCCTGCTAACAGAGATCTCCGAGAGTGAAGACGTCTGCTAGCAGGGAACAGTTTATGTACATTGGACAGTCCTTGTCGGAGTAATGGTCTGTCGAGTTTTGATCTGTCATACTCTCAAGTGAGAATTTAAAACTTCAAAGCCTCTGGTTACAATACCCTGTCCACACCACAGCAGATAAATTTGAAATATGCAACTTTCTTGCTGTGGTTAGCCTTTTCTGTCCATACTAAAACAGCATCAAATGGTATGCGTTCACAAAGTTTTCCAGAGTTGGTACCTTGAAAACAGCAGCAAGGTGTACCAGATAATGATTGTGGGTACAAAAAGGAGATCATTTTAAAAATGTTGGAAAGGTGATAATTGGTCATGATATTTACAGCATATTATTCTTGACATTTTAACCCCCTTCCCCCACTAATTTTATTACAAATGTTATCTCATTTCAGGCTTTTTGTGGTTCTCAAGACAAGAATTCAAGTATTTTCATTCCCTAAAGATCCAAAATTGCTTTTTTACTTTGATACAAAAGAAAATCCAAAAGGTAAGGGAGAAAATTAAATCAAGTGAAGGTTCTACATGTCAATTTCTTAATACAAGCATTAATTATGATTCTTTTTGCATAATGCAGGTCTCTGTGAAGTGTGCCCAAGTACTGACAGACCCTTGATGGTTTTCCCTTCACAAAAATGTGGCAGCATACAACTTGTGGTATGCATACATTATTATACAGTTCTGAAGTATTTTATCGGATAAAAAGTAAAATTATGAGTACTACCTCTTACTTACTGAGTTCGAGGACCATTTGCCTTACGGCCCACGTTTTCTCCAGTTCATTTTATGGCCTGAGTGCGAAGCACAAGGGCTGTGAATTAACTGGAAAAAAAAAAACAAGGAGCCATAGCATGCAGTACGGCCCGAGAAAATGAGCTTAGTAAGATATTTATTATATCTCTTGGTAATGAATCAAACAGGAAAGCACACTCTGAACTTTAGTGGACCTGCTGTGGAATACAGCCTGCTAAATTGGCCAATCATATAAGTGCGCATGCTATCTGAGAGATATAATAAATGGAGATATAGGTATTTTGTCAGTCTTTGAAAAAATTTACTTGTGCTTATTTATTCCAAATTGGACTCGAAATCATGTGATTACCTGTACTAATTGAACATATGCAATTTCTTTTCACTTAGGATCTCACCAACAGGCAGCCAGACACCTCCACAGCACCCTTCACAATCAATGCGCACCAAGGAGAACTCGCTTGTCTTGCCATCAATCAACATGGAACCCAGGTTGCCACAGCCTCTGAGAAGGTGGGACTGCTGTGGGAGCACGCTGATAGTTTGGTCATCTTCTAGCTCTTCTTCACATTAATTTTTACTTTAAAGACAGCAGAAATTTCTCTTAATGTGTCCCTTCTTTGGAAGCATCTGAGGGAGTATGTTTACCATGTTCACATATCTTCCACATGGTGAATTTCTCATTATTAGCATCCCAGGAGGAAATCTTATTAAACTCAGTAAGATCTTATCAAGCTCTTGTCTTACTCAGTGAGAAAGATTTGTATAAGAACCTTACAAATCTTGTCATCAGAATCTTTTAAGATCTTTTATTCTTATATGATTTTCAAATGCTAAGAATTGATTTTGTTGTTGTTGTTGTTGTTATTAAGATTTGATGAACAATCGCACTGAGGCCCTGTTTACAAGCAGGTGGGGTAACTCTACTGCTTGTGTTACCCTAGCAGGAGGGTCAAAGATAGCCCGGGTTTACAAGCAAAATTTCACAGGTAGGGTTACCCTACCACCCAG
The DNA here is from genome assembly GCA_014634185.1 of Astreopora myriophthalma. Taxonomy (NCBI): domain Eukaryota; kingdom Metazoa; phylum Cnidaria; class Anthozoa; order Scleractinia; family Acroporidae; genus Astreopora; species Astreopora myriophthalma. The sequence goes on along the minus strand of BLFK01000113.1, from coordinate 3,277,009 downwards.
GACAACTTTATGTGCTTGGTAAATGCCAGCATCGCAAACACAATGGAAACCGCTAAAAGTTGTCCCGGGTAGGCGAGTTGTCCCTAGCAGAGCGTTTACAAGGCAAGGCCCTAGCACTCAGATAGGGTTACCCTAGCACCAGGGTAACCCTAGCTGCCTTGTAAACAGGTCGATGAAAAAAAGACGAAATGTGGAAGTGCTAGGGTTACCCTCCCTCCTGGTAAACAGGGCCTAAGATCTTATTAAAATGAAAGATCTCAAACAAGATCTTACTACAATCTTAATCTTAATACCAGTATTACAAGATTCTTACAACAGCCAGATTTCCACCTGGGTACTGTAAATGTACAACTTTCTTCCAGTGTATTTCAGTCCTTTCAAAGGCTTTTAATAGAGCCTAGGTAATCATGGGTTAGTTCATGATTAACTAAGCTGTGATTGGGCTCTCAGAGAAAGACTGTCTTGTGGCTTTTGATTTTTAACTTGAAAAGGGGACACTGATCCGGGTATTTGACACACAAACCAAGAATTTGTTGGTGGAATTGCGACGGGGAGCAGACCCTGCAACGCTGTATTGGTGAGTTTACATGTTACTGCAAAGCTTTGTGCAAGATTCAGGAGGCCTTCTGAGGGGTTTTGCCGACAGGCAACATGACCTCAACATGTGGCAACAATATTTTTTCCAAAACAAAACACAGACAGCCTACGGAACTGACGGAAAAAGGGTGACATTTTGTTACAGCGACAGTGACGAAATACGACAGCGACACTGTCCGTAACAAAATTGTGTTGACGGGCTGGCTCTAAAACAAGCAACAGAGTGACACCAGGGCCCACCTTGGAAAGCCTCATTCTGAAGATTGTGAAAGTACCAGCTGTTCCTATTCATGATTACTTCTCAAACTCATTAATAATTCATGAGCCCAAAAGATGTCACTACCGTGAAGGAAGTTTGGATATGTGATCTTAATTAGCATAAAATTTTGGAAATTGTTAACCCAAATTTCTCTTAAAATAATGATTCCTTTGAGAAGCAATATCAAACACTCAAAAGAGTGTTTCATCCTCTATCCAAACACCTCGAATTCGGTTAAAAAACTCGCTTCTCGGTGTTTGGATATCTGATGAAACACTCTTTTTTGTGTTTGATATATTACATAAAATACTGACATTTTCCAAAAGAGGAATTAGTGGGGCCCTTTCATACCAGTCACAGGAATGTCTCTTCTTATAACACACATAGCCAGGCAAGATTTACAGACATGATCACTTGAATATATCTAGCGTTCCATAATAAGTACATTCGGTTCTGAAAAAAAAAAAAGAAAAGAAAAGAACAAGGTAGTAATTAGGAACAACACTGAATCTGATTTTTTATGTTTTCGTTGTTTCACAGTATTAACTTTAGCCATGATTCTGCCTTTCTGTGTGTGTCCAGTGATAAGGGAACAGTCCATATATTTGCTTTGAAGAATACTTCCTTAAACAAACGATCCAGGTAATCACAATTGCTGTTACTGTTCTCTGCTAACACATTTTGATGTCTCGTGTAAGCTTACATATCAAGATAATGCTCATCCTGTTTTTCTTTTTCTGTCAGCCTTGCAAAGATTGGGTTTCTGGGTCAGTATGTTGAATCTCAGTGGGGTTTAGCTAACTTCACAGTCCCAGCTGAGCGGCCGTGTATCTGCGCCTTTGGATCCGGGAGCTCAGTTGTCGGCGAGTATTACTTGAGTATTCACCTGGGCCCAGTTGTTCAAAGCCCGATTAAGCTAACCCTGGGTTAGAGTGAACTTTGATTCGAGTTTCTTTACAAATTCACAAAGATTTTCCCGAAAGATTTTTGCTCGTCACTTGTGACTTACACTTTTCTTCCGCTTCGGTCTAAAATCGCTTTTTGAAAGTGTTTTCAGAGGGCGAAATTAAAACGTCGGTTAATTTTTAATCGAGGGTTAGCGTTAATCGGCTTTCGAACAACCGGGCCCTGATAGTTTCGCGATTCGTCTCGCGTGTGGTGCTTGCTTCTCGCGCGCCCCGCACTTAAAACGCTTAGTGAAAGACAAACTCTTTTTGGATGGACTGTTTGATGGTAACCATTGTTTTTGTTTTGTTTGGGGTTTTTTTTAACATTATTTCTCCATAGCTGTTTGCGTTGATGGCACTTACCACAAGTACGTGTTTACTCCTGACGGCAACTGCAACCGAGAATCGTACGATGTGTTCCTAGAGTTGGGAGATGACAACGAATTTTACTGAAAAAAGTCGCATCATCCTCAAACCCCCTCGATGTCACCCGTGGATGTAGGAATAGGATAGATACCTGAGGAAAATTACGTTCTCTCTCTCTCTCTCTCTCTCTCTCTCTCTCTCTCTCTCTCTCTCTCTCTCTCTCTCTTTCTTTTTTGTTTTTTGGTTTTTGGTTTGGATGACGCTAGACAACAGCTGCTAAAGTCGCTGTAAACGTTGAAACTTTTAGCTGAAACTTATGTGCAACAGCGTTGCGAAACAAGTTTCACGAAGTGGTGTGGTACACGGTGAAACTCTTGTTTTTGTCACCACTGCGATCATTGGAAACCATTGCAGAAGTAGAAAGCGGTTCTACTTTTTGTGAAACTTGTCTCGCAATGGAAGTTCTAAAAAGTCTCCCGGAACCGACCATATTACACGGTGCAACACCTGCTGAAACTTGTTTCGCAGCGCCGATCGATGCACATAAGTTTCAGCTAGAAGTTTCAACGTGTAACAGCGGCTTAAGGTGTTGCTTCACCGTCTGAGGTTGGGAAATTGTCCTTGTTATATGTGGGCTTCAAAAACTACTAAAACAGAAAAAAAAGGATGTGCAAAGATTAGCACTTTGCTCTTTTCAAAACTCAGACACTGTGGAAAAATGGGCATTTTCTGCTGATAACGATAATTTTTGGCCTTAACATCTACAGAATAGAATTTACTTTGCAAAAGCATAGGACGTGTAATGTCCATTTCAAAGCACTCACTGAAAATGCATTTGTCAGCTACTGTTTGATGTAGGCTACCACTTAGTGGAAATTGATTTCGTGGATGGGTCCAAGAGCACGTCTGATCGTTTTCGTACAAAGTGCCACTTACCTTTTCGTCTTATTTAGCAACAAAAAGAAGGGAACTTGACTGTTGTAAAAAAAAGAAGGGAATTTATGTTGTATATATATTTCACTTATGTATAACAAGAATTTTGAAATAATCGTATATGTTATGAACGTACATTTTTAGATTATTTGTCACCAGCACTGAGGAATAAATAAGAATTGATCGACGGTTGCAACAGTGGCTTTTATGCGTTTGTTGCAATTGCAACATTAATAATTGACCAATTTAAAGGTTCGATGTTTGTCTTTATTGACCAACACATCTCTCATCATTTTCATAGCTTTGCCTTGTTCGAAACGAGCAGAGGTCTAGGAACGCAGATCAATAATCAATGAAATCGAAAAACGAAACTGCCAGCTTAAAGTGCGTCCAAGCATTGATAGCTTTTCCAAATTTGATTGTTATTGCTGTAAACGCAAACACACTGTACACGTTTGAAATTTGTCACAAGCGAGACTGGGAGAGGCGTCCCTGCATCCATCCCATGCATACCAAGCGAGATCCCTTCATTTAGAGCACCTGCTCGCAGGTGTTTTCCCTGGTCAGCGGCCCATTTCTTAATTACTTACGCCTGGTTCCAGGCCCATTTTCAGGCCGGGGTAAGAGGGTTATGAACATAATTTATGCGTGGTGTGGCGGGAAAAGAGGTCACGTGAGGGTGAGAGACATGTTTTTTTTTTTTGGTCGAAGGTTTCGAGTTCAGAGTGTAGAGTGGAGAATTAAGCGCGAAATCTACAGTCCTTATTTTATGGTGAAGATTAAATGAACTTAAAATAACACGTTTGTGACAGGGAGTCACCGAATAGGACTAGTATTACTCCGGGATAAATTATACCACCCATTCATATTTCTTAATATCGTTAACTTGCCCCCCTTAGAAACAACACCTGTCACCGTAACTTCTCCAAAAGACATGTTCTGCAGTTAACTCGTTTTGACTGAATTTCAACTATTTAACGGCGAAAACAGAACTCTTATAATCGACGAGAAGATATTTTGATCTTCAAGCTGTTCAAACGACTTCAAATTGGATAAACAACTGTTTATTTTGCTGCGATCGTTTCGAGAGTCATCCACCCGGCAAAAGCTACATGACTGACTCGCTTCGATCGCGACACCTTTCTAGTCAAGCCTGTCATCAAAACTTCGGAAGTACGGAAGATCGCTCAGTGAGAGAGTTAAAGACTTCAAAAGTCTTCTTACTCCAATCTTTTGAATTGCTTGTAAAGATAATACAATGGAAAGGCAACGGATGCGTTTCTTGTGAGGATATTAAACCATATACAGTAATATTTAAACTTTACTGTAAACAGATCTTGTTCAAACAGAAGTACACCAAAACCACAAGTCACTATTACGTCTGATACTACGGTGCAACATATCCAAGCCGAGCTAAAGCAAGCGAAAAAAACGCACGTGGAAAGGCAACAATGCTTAGCAAGAATAGTTGGAAGAAGTCTGACGTTTTGCGTGAAGCAATAAAGAACGATTCCACATATTTTAATTCTTTGGAATTCAAAAACGATTTAGGAGCGCAGTCAACTTTGCGTGAAGATAAACAAGTAAACGACAAGGATAATTCTCTCCACCATAAAGGACGAGGGTATTTTAATTCAAAGTTTAATAGTCGAACACCTTTGTCATTATACCCTCCTGTTCCCATGGAAACAGAAATTTCGCGTTTGTTTTTCAAGGCTGGCGAAGTTGATTATGCGACGGAAGATTCTAACCGAATTTTAAGAACTTTAACAAAGGCACGGGCCCAAAGAAATCAGACGACTGTTGGGAATAACTTTTATCGACAAGGGAATGAAACCCTTGGCGAGAAAACAATTATGTTGGCACGTGCGAAGAACACGCACCCAGAGGCGGTATGCAAGCCCAGTTCTAGTACAGAGACCCGTTATTTTCAACCAACATTAAATGACAAAGCTTGGTTTGCTTCATATCCGCGTGTTTTGCCAAATTTTGAACCACCAGGTCATGAAGATGTGGAGTATCCGCGAGCACCGCACACGCATGGAAGGAGTATGCTCGCGTGGAGCGCGTGTGTATTTCCAGCAGTGGTGGAGTGTCCTGGGCGCAAGACTGTTGGCGCTTTCTCGCTGGGACGGAAACACAAAAGAGTAAACAAAAACGTGAGGGCAGAAAAAGGTACATCAACACCCTTGGTTAAGAGCGCTGTGGAGCGCCATCCAACTTTAGAAAGGTCGCTATCCCGGACGTTATACCCATTGCATCATGGACCCTGAAGAAATACTGGAAGGAGCGCATAGGAAAACGAGTTTTTTCCAGCAAGAGCCGGACATATGATCAGCTTTCGAATATTAAATCAAAGCCGTTGCTGTACCAAGTAGATGCAATGATACTTCCTTAAGCAGAAACGCATCCCTGCTCAGTTTGTTGCCGATCGTCTTTAAACTGTTTAGAATTTTCTCAACAAACGAATTCGGGGAAGCAATCGGTATGTGGGTTTCCCTGAAACACGAAGCGATTTTTGCCTTGGGCCACAACGACATCATCTCGCCTACATGGGGAACCCTCAGGCTGTTAGTTTGCTTTTTGACTCTACCTGACTCAGTAAAACCTACGACGCATAACCTTTCAGTTCCGTTTTCTCAACAGCTTGAACGATTCTATCCTACTTTTATAACAGAGCCAGGACCTTTATTTGCAGGATTGTGCTCCTGAACGAAACGAGGACGAGGAACTTTGCTATTTCCAACTCAGATCATTTTAAATTCTTTAGGCTTTGAAAGGCTACTGCTTATAGGAATAGCAAGTATGCCAACAACAACAACAAAAACAAATAAGCTAAGATAGGAACAGTCTTACCCATTGGTCCGCAGGCAACAAGCTTTGGTTTTCAGCCATGTTAGGTAGCTGTTCGGTCATAAGCCGAGCGATTTTCTTGGGCGGTCAGACAACCAGCATGTAAAAGAGTGTAAGCTGGATCGTGCAATTTACCATCGTACAATCGTACGGATTGTGCTCGAAACTATTTAAGAGTCTACAACAAAAATAGGCCCCGAAAGGGTGAAGTATCTGAATGTGGCCGCTGCTAAAAGCTGGAAATGCTGTCTTTGCAAGGCTAATTAATTTGTATGGAAGGGAGTACGTGAAGTTGTTAAAATCGTGAAGCGGTCAAACCGTGCGGTCAAATTGTTGTTTATTCTATAGCGAGAGGCGTGTTGTCAGCGGTAACAAGAAATCACTCTCTGCAAGTTTAATTAACGTGTCTGAAAACCTTTTTTGTTTCCTGCAGGGATGTGGCCAGCCTACATGCTCTAAGCCCCTGGCCTAATATTTTTTTTCATCCCCTTGACTTTTATATTATAACTCGTAAATGTTGAAACGAAAAAAAACTATTTTATTAAGTGGCCTTGGGGAAAAAGGCCTCAGTACAGCAAGTCAATCGAAAAGCCGGCTGAGCCTCTGTCGTAAAATGGCCATTTTTAGCCATGTAAAGATAGAATCGTTTTGAACTCGACAAATGTAAAGCCCGGCAAATAGCAATTTGACCCCCGCTCCACGATATTGACGGGCAACTCCACTCCCTTTCGACATAAACCAATTTGTTTTCGAAACTGTAAGGCTCATGTGATACTGAGCAGTAGGGTATTGACACCGAATGTAACAATGCAATTCAAATGAGGATGTATAGGTGGCACGTGGCTGAAAGACATGTCACTTTCACAGGAAGACACAGTCTAGCAGTTCCTTCCTTTTCTACCACAATTTTAAAATCATTTGAGGGAAAAAAATTGTCGCAATTTACAGCTTCTCAGTTTAAAATTACACTAACCCGCAAGAATGACATCTTAAATCAAATGCGGTTGATCTAATTCTCAAATGCTTTAGTTTCCCGACCAATCAGATTTGATAGGAAATGCGTTTCGAACCCAGTACATGACTGACTTGCAACCATGGTTTGAAATGCGGCCATAAGCATCAACTAAATGTTCGAGCTGTATCGATTGGCAAGCAAAACACGCAATGAGTCATCCTCGCACGATTTGAGATATCAAACGGACATCGAGATCTCTGCGCCGACGAAACGGTGAATGTAATCTTCTGCAACGCTGGAAAAGCTCAGCGTTTGTTATGGGCGAGAGTTTTATATTCGATAATCAAGTAAGTAGATCATCTGTATTGACTAACTTTATAGCACGTAGAGCACTCTGTAATATAACGCTTAAGGCCGACTTGCCGCTTATGAGTTAGGACGCTAAACTTACGCGCCATTTCTCTCAAGATAATCTGCTCAGCGTACATTGAACGGCTGGCGGCTGGGTTGGCTGATCTCAGTGATGTTCAGTGGTTAGTTCAGTGTCTGGCCGGTCAGGTGAATTGGGGAGTTGCAGTAAATGTTGTCGGCGCTTTCATCATGTCACAAGGTGCAATGTTTGCCGGGTTATGTTGCAGTTTTTTTTTCTGTGGTATGGACTGCGTTAAAGGCCTTTAAATTTGGAAGTCTGTTGGAAAGTGTTGTCTTGAAAACATTGGTACTGACATGTGTTTATCACAAACAGTTTCGTGCACAATTTGCGCACGCGATATTTTTGTTCTGAGCGTTTCAAATCCGCCTTGTTATCCCCTATGCGTATGAAGCGGAGCCGTATGAATTATTTTCCCGCTCATTTTATTTGCAGTCGTCCATCAAACGAGCAAGAAAGCAAACGGTTTAACCTCGACGCTCCAAAACGAAACACAAGAAGATCACTGAATACAAATCGTTTCCTAAAACCTGCTAAAACGCGTCAGTCTACTACGTGTCCTTTATTCTGGCGGTGCTAGCCGTAAAGCGATTTAACCATTTGACATTGAGCCGCGTTGTTTAACGTGAAAGCGTCTTTGCAGGATTCAGAATGAACAATCACTCTTTGCCCTTTTGTGAAATCATTTTAAATTTGTGGAGAACCCTAAGATCACGCAAGTAAGTCCTTTTTTTTTTCACCCTTCGTTTTGCTTGTAGCTGCGCTAAAAGAAAGTTTATGTGACAGTGCAATTATCAAGGAAAAAAAATCTTTCGTACTGCAATCGAGGACGTTAATCTCCAAAACAATAAAGGGCATTAATGTTTGTGTTTACTTCGAAGTGAAGATCAGCAAAAAATCTAAATTGCAAATCCAAGGCAGCAAAATTAAAGTTTGTACAAGTCAAGTTTTATTCAGGAGATTGGTTGCCCCCGGAAACGAAAATTAATGACCGCTAGTATATGAATCAATTTCGAGGACTATTGTAACTGGCAAAAGACTTAATGGTTGGGTACAGATGGGCCGGTACAGAACTCGGAACTGAAATGTTTGCGATATGAGTTGAAGGTTCGTGACTGCTGCAGTCGCCGGGCGCTCGAGAAAACCCGTTTTGTCAGTTGCTAATTAATCGGAGGAAATCAGTCGCATACGTCGAATGACGCACGAGTTGACCCCGATATTCATCAACAAAATCATTTTGCGTCTCTTTAGCAACTGCAAGATATTTTTAAAGTTCACCTGTTCCACTCTTGATCGCGAATTGCAGTTGTCTGCAATAGCTTTTTAGCCTTGTCCTGGAAATAACTTGGTGGGAACGGAAGCTTTTTAAAAGATAGAACGAAAAATAGTACATGAACTGGATTCGTTAGAAAACGAAAACAAAAAAGTGGCTCGCTTTCGGATCTCGAGAAGAATTCTGTTTGCACCATTCTTGTTTTTTCCCTGAATGGTCATGTTACTTATTCGCGTAGATTAACTCATATTTTGATAGCGATATTTATTTTTGGCCTTAAAAGTAAAGGCTTCGATGAGGGTTCGATGCGGGTTCGATGTGTTTTAGGATCATTTCTCGACAAGAACTGGAATAACCTTGCTAACACGATTTAACACTGAAAGGAAACGCGACCGAGCTTGCATAATTTGTAAAACTGCACTTTCGCATCGGCTGGTATTTTTTACAGGAATGGAAGAGGACTCATCAGCCACGGCCCCAGTCTTCCTCGGCGTACGATGGGAGGGGAAGTTGAGCCCAGCCCCAGTTGTTCGAAGGGTGAATAGCGCTATCCACTGGATAAATCCCTATCCCCTGAGTAACTCGATTGGTTTTTCTAGCGCTTGTCCGCTGGATAGTGATTTATCCGGTGGATAATGTTATCCACCTTTTGAACAACCGAGGCCAGATGATACTGAAGGCCATCTGGGCTCAGTGGTTCAAAAGGTGGATAGCGCTATCCACTGGATAAATCACTATCCACTTGATAACTCAATTGGATTTGCTAACATTTACCCACTGGATAGCGATTTATCCTGTGGATTGCATTATCCACCTTTCGAACAACTGGGTCCAGGGCAGCGCGAGCGAGAAACGGAGCGAACTACTGGATCTTATCAGTCGTTTCTCGACTTTGTTCTCGTTTATACAGTCTGCACCATTTCAAAGTAAAGTGAATGTGGGTGCGAGGTTAATGTTACCCCATTACTTAGGATCTTTCTAATTTAAGCTTAAGGATGTTCCCACTCGTTTTCAACTTCGGCTGAAATTAGTTTTCAAGGACATTCCAGAATACAAATACAATTTCCTGAAGAATATCATCGATTCATTAAAAGAGCGCATTTACCCAGTTTTACCATCGGTTATGCCATCCAGAAAAGTTAATCCGGCTAGAGCTTGGAGAGACGGGTTATATAAACTAAAAACCCCGAGCGATGATATTTCGCCGATTTGGCACACTACTGACTAAAAGGGATTGATGTGTCTTTTGACTTAAAACCCCTTTGGAGACTTTTCAAGAACCTTCAAGAGTGAAGACCTCGAATATAATTTGATTGAAAAGAATATATGCTATATTTGTACTCGGTGATATCACTTGAAGCTTGAGAGGGGCCGTGTATAAAAAGAAACCCTTCCGGCAATTAAATATAACACCATTCTGAATTAGACTCAACTGGAACCGAGGAGGCAGCCAGTTACAAAGGGGGGTGGAGTTGAGCCTTTGTAAGAGTGATTACATAGCGAAGTGTCTTACGAACCACAAACTGAAGTTAGTCTATAAAGGGAACTTTGTAAATCCAACTAAGGGTCCTTGAAGTTGAGGAAATGCTTTGTAACTGATTGCCTCGTTCCAGTTGAGTTTCTAGACGCTGCTATATTCATTTGCCCGAATGGTTTGTTTCTTCTATTCACGGCCCCACTCAGTCCAGCTTCATTAAATGACACCGAGTAGAAATAATAGGATATTTTCTTTTCAATCAGATTATATTCGAGGTCTTCACTCTTGAAGCCGGGTCGTTGACGTCCATTTGGGTCTTGACAATATCCAAAGGGCTTTTGAGTCAGTAGACTCGACAATCGCTTTTAGCACTGAGGGTGCCAATTAACTGTGGTTGCCAAGAGACTTCGCAATCAAATCAGTCTTAAAAGAAAAGGCCTTCTTTTAATTGAAATGTGTCCTTGAGAAATCCAAGCAATATTTTGTCAGTAGTTACGTGTAATTTACTCTCTCTCTCTTTCCTTTTCGATTTACTTCGGCAAAAAAAAATGTTTTCACTTTAACTTTCGTACGGACAGATTGGCTCAGTGGTGCACAAGTTACTCTCCTGGCATATGCTCGAAGCTTTTTCTCGCGGTAAATGCATTTCAAGTGATAGTCAAACTATTTGCTTTCACATGAGATGTTGTCCCTAATTGCAACGAACTTTTCTTCTTTTTTTTTTTTTTTCAATAAAACTATTTGCTATCTATTTCAGTGGCCGTAAAGCTATATTTGGTCTTGGCAGTAGTAGTGGGAGTGGCCTCGGTCCTAGTGGCCGCTTTAGTGGCCGTGCTTTGCAAGTGCTGCTGGGTATGGTGTCGTTACCGCAGATCGTATCGCGGGCATGGCCCTTCACAAGAAACTTATTACATACATCAAAAGGGTAAATGGCCGTCGGGAATAACTTATCAGACCTATGAGAACGTCTCTGTGGCTGACAGCGTATCCAGTGGAGAGGAACCATATATTATTGAAACACCTGGAGAGTTTGGCAAACTTCAGTTCTGGATTGATTTCAACGGCGAAGAAGAAGTTATTATCATTGGTCTAATTCAGGCGAAGGGAATCATCTGTCGCACGAACTTACAAGCAGCCTTCGTTTATCCGGTGGTACAACTTTGCAAGGGTGAAAAAATTCTGGCTGAGAGGGAAATTGAAAAACAAAAAATGACTTTTGAACCACGATGGAACGAAGAGTTGTTGTTCTCGTTGGACGGGAACCCAATCGAAGCATTATCGATCAGCATTCAGCTGATCGAAGTGGACTCATTTTCAAACTCTCATTCGATTGGTCAAGTGATGCTCTCGCTGGACGAGGCCAAGCTTGGTCAAACCCAAATCAAGTGGTACGACATCACTGGCTTGCCAATGGTAAACATCCGTCTCAAGTGCAATGTCATATCGTAGAATAGCAAATCAGAGTTCGGTTCCAATCCACCACAGCCCCTTTCTCATTTCACTTCCTATTACACCAGGAACATCCCAACATAAACCGAAAGCTCACCGTTACCAAATCAGTTCTTAGGGCTTAGGGTGGGGAATGTGACATCGTGTAAACTCAAGAAACTGTCCAGAGGGCTGTGGCGGTTGGCATCTAATGCTAACCCCAGAGTTCTAAGGTTGTAGAGTGTTTCCACATGACGTCACGGCGGCCATGTTGGTGCCCCAAAGCAAAGAAACGGCGGACATGTTTGTATCCCAAAGTAATCCAGGCGGAAATGAACTCTATTCTTATGGACAAATTTTCTTTGGTCTCGGTTAAAAAAAAACATGGCTGCCGATCAAGTGAGGGAAACGATCCGCAGTTTTTGATCGAGCGACATACCAAGTTGCCATGGCAACGTCGGGAGGCTGCACGGGTGTGGCTAGCCTTCCTCCTCCTCTACCAACCACTTTGTAACAAAGAGGGAAAAGGCAGTGAAGCCAGGACACCGAGATGAAAAAAATTCTCTTTTTTTTGCCTCCCAGTTCTCTTGGGGGTTTATAAGTATTTTTTTGCTTGGGCCCACATTTTCATGAAAGTTCCAAATTTGCCACGGGCTCTGGTGAAAAGATGTTGAAATAACTTGAATTTGAAGCCAAGAAGACACCAGACAAAGACTTAAATAAAGTGTTTGTTTGTTTTTTGTTTTGTCTTTTTTTTTTTAACCCTGAAGACGTGCGCACGATGTCAAATAAAATAACGAAACGCTCTTCACGAAAATCAACCTCTATAAAGACGAGGAACCGCAATGACACACCACAACCTTTCTTAACGTGCTCGTTGCTTTATTCCTAGGTGCCAAGTCATGAATACGTTGGTGAGCTTCTTCTCTCATTAAACTACTTTCCTACGACTCAGCGTCTTACGATCGTGATTCTCAAAGCGCGAGACCTGAAAATAGAGTCAAAGTCTGGTTTATGGGGTAAGTTTGAAGTGAGGACAAATTTGAAGGATTTATGAACTAAAACATATCCGATAACTTTACCGGCGGCGGCAAATTTGAATATTCGTCTACTCCGAAGTAATAACACGAGTACCCCACTGGGGGAAGGTTAGTGAGATTTGCGACAGCATTAATTCCATCTTTTCTTGCAGGTCCTTCTGTCAAAGTACTCTTGATGTTGAACACAACCAGGTTGGGAAGAAAGCGGACAGCCATGCAGAAGAAGACTGAAAATCCCGTTTACAACGAGGCGTTCACTTTCAAGGTTACTTCAGAAACACTTCAGAGAGTTACCTTCAAAGTTGTTGTTGCCAACAAGCATTCACAAGGCCCTGATCAAACGGTTGGCCATGTGCTGCTCGGGCAGAATGTGACCGGAAGTGGCTTTTCACACTGGAATCACATGTTGGCTTCGTTGAGGAAGCCTATCGCCATGTGGCATCCCATAGTTCCCGGCATGTAAAGGCGCGTCTTGTGCGCCCATTTCCGATATTTATTTAGTTTACATAAGGGGAGTTTATTTATTATAATTGGTCCAGGTGACTTGCAAATACTTAAATTGTGAGTAATCTTTAAATTTTTCATTTAAAGGTTTAAAGACAACGTTTCCGTTTCGGTTGGCAGTTGCTCTGGTAATTCATAAATTATTATTTTTTTAACTTTAAAAGGGTTCCTTCATTTTTAACTTTCTTCCTGAATTTCTTAAATTCCTTTGTAACGCTGTCAATGATATTAGAGGTGTTTTAAACTTTGTTATATTGATAGAGTTGATTATGGGCAGGTAAGGATAAATGTTGAGGTTCGATAATCAAGGGTATGTATAAGGAATTATATATAAACAAAAAGTGAAGTGTCTGAGTTATCAGCGAAAGATAGCAAGAAAAAAGGTAGAGAAGGACGGTTGACCAGGAGGATGCTTAACAAATTAAGCTTGCTGACAGAAAAGTTCAATGTCTTCGGCTGTGATTATCTTTTTATCTTGGAGCATCGACAAATATGACGGGAGAAACAAGGGTTCGAAGAACGCGTGCAGGAAGGGGCTCCAAGGCGCTGGCCCCGACTTGGGATTTCTGGAATTGGAAAATTGGAACCTTGTATCAAGGTGATAGAAGGATAAGGAACTGCATTTGTCAAATTAACAATTCAACATCAAGTGAAAACTCAAATTTCCCTGGGTGAAACAGAAGGCCCCGGTAACCGTCGCGAAAATGCCAGACGATTGGGGATTTCACCGTTTCCCGACCATGCCAGATTTTGCCGGCAAATTAAATCTGGAAATCGTAGACATCACGAATTGTGTGCGATGGTCGGAGACAAATCGGAAAAATGGGAGCATTTCCGTTTTTCCAAAGCGTCCCAGATCTATGCGATGGCCGGTGATCAAACTCAATTTTGTGTTGTCTGGCACTTTTTCTCGGTACCAAGCCTAAACACACAGAGATGAAGTAGTTTTCTGCGTCCGCAATGATGGGATGGCAATCCACACAAAACCCCTAACCCTGACTGCTGGTCACCAAATCTATCTCACCCGCTGTTATTTAATGATAACCGCCTAAAACTGGCATACCTAGTTCCAGTCCACCATCCAATTTGGGGTGCCTTATTCCCGTGAATCGCAGATTTTCCATACATTTCTTTAAAAAAAAACAAACAAACAAACACAAACAAACAAAACCTGGAAAGACCGGGAAACATTGAAATCCCCGATCTTCTGGGATTTTTCCGACATATAAAAACTAGGAATAACCGATTCAGTGAGGCAGGTGACAATTCTTTTGAAGTCTTGTATTAAGTCCATCTTCAAAACACAGTACAAAAGAGTAAGAAAAAGCAACCAAAGCTTTTGTCGCACTATTGGCGTGCATTGTGACCAACCCTTCCCGCGATACAGTAATGGTTCAGTTAAAAGTAAGTCATTATTTTCTCCACCCCGTGTCTCTGAGCAGCTTTTGCCCCCATTCAAGGAGACTACGTCAACTGCTTGGAGCCAGTACAACAACTTACATTCAGGTGACTTATCAAAGTTAACGCGTTATACATTTTGGAAGCAGGTATGAGCCTCACTGTGCAATAAAACTTTGGCACGAAGTGAATCATGCCCCCTTGCAAAGGCTCGCTTCCCCGCTCTTTAGACAACACATTGGCGCCTGGGGACGAGACATGGTTCGCACCAGTGCGACGACGCGCATGACATCGTTAAAGACTCAGCTGAACGGTCACATAAGAAAGACTGGTACTAGTAACCATGCTGTAAATTCACACAACACGTTGTCCTCTCGGCCGATTTAATTTAAACATGTAATTTACTCGCTTGCCTTAACCCCGCCCGGTTCTCACCCTACACGACACTTGCTAGGGAAAAAGTCGGACAGTAAATCGGAAATGGCACCGACAATATAAAACAAACTAACAGAAATCTGAATACCCAAGATCAGTGCCATTCTAAGCTTGTATATCTTCACTAAAAATTGACGCGTTTTTTAGTGGTGCAGTGATAATCGGAGGGTTCAATTTAGTAAAGGTCTGGGTTCAGATCCACTCAAATGCCTGGCCTTAATTCGGCTCTTAAAAAGAAGCCTTTCACCAACCATTCGTTCCAAGGGAGATTGAAAGACCCTGCAAATCAGGTTTCCAGCTAACGAGCACTGCGAAGGTTACGGTTCGGAAACTCTTCAGAGAGCACTGTGAAAGTTAATGTCCAGGACCTTCTCTACTACTGTGTTCCTTAATCCTCTTCACGCAAGAACGAAACCAAGAACGGCACCGACAGCAGCAGATTTGAACATTTTCAACAATTAGAAACTCGGGTTTCGTTCAAATCGCATACTACTTTTTCCGCGTACGTGCTCTAGGTCATGCGCAGATTCAATTTGCCTGGGGAAAGAAATTAAAATCAACGGCATTTTAAAAACACTTCGTACTAAAAATCTAACAATTCTACCTAAATTCATGAAGTCGTGATCGAAAGGCATGTTTTATCAATAACGTAATAGGTTCCTATCGCTTCGGGCGATTTCGTTATTTGGGACGGCGTCAGCATTTTGCGCAGTTTCAGTCCTCGTGCTTGCTCAAAGAGGCTATCTCACCGCGCCATTTTAGACAATTTCATGACACATTAAATGCTCATTAAAAAAAATAAACCTCACAATAACCACTTACACCTGTAGAACAACATAAAAGAAATACAACAACGCCAAAGAAGCTGATGGATGGGCAGAAAAAGCCAAGATTGAGACCGATTGCACTTAGGTAATCTTGAAAAAAGTCAAGGCCGACCTTTTTCAAGTTTCGTATGATTTGCCTGGATAATGGTAATTTTCGCTCAGAATCATCTTGTTTGTCATGAAGTAAAGGAGTTTCATTTTAGCATTTTCGACTCGTAATTAACTAAAGATTTCTTCTCGCTACGGGCGGCAACCAAAACTGAGTAAATTTCCGGTTCCCGTACGTCGTTCAAAAACGTCTTTGCGACGTGCGGTGAACAAACTCGGATAAGAGTAAACTTAAAACACAAACAAACAAAAAAATTCTAAACCGATTTTGCTGGGAGGGGCCTTGCATGGGACTCTAGGTCCCGTTTGCACCTCACCTTTTGGTCTTTTTTTCTTTTTTTTTTTCCTTCGGACCTGTATCGAACTATTTACTTGAAGAGCTCAGGCCAATAAAGCTGACAAAAACAAAACAAAATAAACAAAACAAACTTAAAAAGTCTGACCGAAAACCATGCAACCTATCTTGGATTTTTCGGTAATAATTATGCTCATCAATTTTTAACAGTCAATGGTGAAGTATACAAAAAACCTTTAAAACCTTCTTGAACAGAGAAGTCCTTGAGAGCTTTCATCATGTCTCTTCGGCTCAGAGGCATTAAGGCGCCGTACGAGACATCAGTGGGCCAAGTAAACAAAGACTGCAAAATTCGGAAATTCCCTGACTGAGGGTCCACGAAGTAAAAGTCGGCTTTGCGCTGGCCATCAGCGCACGTGCTGAAATCAAGGATCACGATGGATCCATTGATACAAGTCACGTAGGGTCTTGTGATCTTAGCTTCATCGAGCACGGCTTGGTCGTGCTGTGACCCAAGGCTGGACGACACAGGAAGCACACCCGAACTTGTCTTCCTGGCAATGAGTTCCTTTTCCTCGCCGCTCTCAGTGGACGGATGATAAAGACAGGACCCTTCCTCCGATTGTCCCTTTCGTGTATACAGTATGTTCACCTGTATTCTCATCACTTGCCAATCGTCCGTGACAGGATCATACAGCTCGCAATCTGTAGGAGTCACGTCTTCACCTCGCTCTCCACCAATCACGTAGATTTTCTCATTGTGGACGAACGCGAAGGCACTCGATCGAGGCTGGTGCATGGACTTCACATACGACCAGCGGTCACCGTGGGGATCATACCTTTCCACTGTTTTCAGACACTCCCTGTGAGAGGACCCATCCGTACCTCCGAACACGAATATGTACCTGTTTTTGTAGTTGACCGCAGTTAGATCGTATCGAGGCTCACACATGTCTGCTACCGATGACCAGGTTTGTTTCTCGACATCAAACCGCTGCACCGTTTTCACTTCTGTGACCTCTTGCATGGACATGCCTCCTATTAAGTAGATGTATTTTCCCATAGTCACTGCCGCACAGTCAAAGGTCATGGGAGCAGACGGCTCTATATCAA
This sequence comes from Astreopora myriophthalma, assembly GCA_014634185.1. Classification (NCBI taxonomy): domain Eukaryota; kingdom Metazoa; phylum Cnidaria; class Anthozoa; order Scleractinia; family Acroporidae; genus Astreopora; species Astreopora myriophthalma. The sequence goes on along the minus strand of BLFK01000113.1, from coordinate 3,259,771 downwards.
TGGTCGGAGCCACTCCCGAGTTTGGCGTGAGATGACGGGCCGTCAAAGGGTTTCTGTGGAAAGCCAGCTTAGGGTTGTTCCAAGGAACTTGCACGTACAGTCCAGAGCTGGTATAAACCAGAGGCGTGCCATTTGCCAACATTGACTTGTTATGAGGGATGCGAGCGATGAGAGACCAGGGGCCTGCAAACGGAAGCCAGTAGCACAGATTGTAGGAATGCGTGTAATGCAGTCTGTGCGTTAAACCAAACAACACCACATTGTGGAAAGCTGAGGTCTTCAAAAGGTCCTGTACTGGAACATCATCTTTCAGCCTGTACCCGGAGAAATGTGACAACTCACTGATGCCTTCGTCTGCAGCAAGCTTCCTCAGGTACTGCTCTGGAATGCTGCCCATGTGAATGAGGTTCAAAAGTCTCTTGAAAGACTCTTTCCTCTCCTCTTGCGAGTGTTTATACCAGCGAATTAAAGATTCCAACATTTGAGCTTCGCTAGACAAAATATCGTCATTAGAAAGAAACCATCTGACGTCCTGGTCTGTGATATGCAGAAACTCGTGTGAATGTGCAATGCTCCAGAAGTAAGCACATACAAAATTCACCATTTCTTGATAAACCTCATCTAGACAATCAAAACTTCTAACAAGAGAATAAACCAGCCAAAAGTTTGTCAATATTGAGGAATCCTTTACAAAATCAATAATTAGTCTTTTCAAGTGCTCTATCAACAGATAATCACTGGCTTGAAGCAAGCTCCTTGCATTATCAAAAGAAATGACAATCTCTCCACTGTAAATAAAATTCAACAGGTCTTCAACAACTGCCTCATCTATGACTCCAAAGTCAACATTCTTTTCATGAACCTCCCTCATTTCAGACCTAAACAGCCCTTTAAAATAACAGCTAACGGCTGCAAGAACATTCTTGTGAACAGGAACAACTTTGCCACTGCACGTTGTCAAGGTAAGATCACAAAACAGACCTTCCTCTCGAAACGAGGACAAATTATTCAAAACAGTTTCTTGGTTATTAAAGTTGAACACTTTGAGCTTGGAAGGATAGAACTGATTTCCATCCACATATTCTGCAAATTTAGCAAATAAATCTTGAACACCCAGAGTCTCTGCTAAGGAAAGCACTGACGAGGCATTTTGCTGATCCAACCTGCATTTACCAGAGTACAGGATATTGAGAATATTCTCCATAGTGCTTGGTTCGACTTTTTCAAACTCACAGTCAATAAGTTGAAGTGAATCACTTTCAGAAAACAGCTCCTTAAAGAACTTAGAACCAGCAGCCAAAACATTTCTGTGGACTGGAAAATCCTTACCCCTGACTCGTATAGTACAGTCAGTGAAAAGATTCTCGTGTCGATATCTATTGAGAGTTTCCAGCAAAAACAACTGGTATGAAGCCTTAACAGATACTGGTCCCTCGCTGCCGGCTTCCTCCCCCCCTGATCGCAATCCTCTTGCAGCATCGTCTTCACTCACATTTACCGATATCTCCACATTGCTTGGCTGTACCAATTCCAACGGAAATTCCTGCTGGGCAGTAGAAGTACACGTGCATTTTGAAAAGATACTACCCATTTCAATGTCAACAACACAACAGCTGACTTGCTTTCTTCTTTCATATCACACAACAACTTTCACAACACCAGATTACTCAGCCAGGCAATGTCCATACTGTATGTGCCTTGCTTGACAAGGAACCTGAACCCACATTTCATGATCTTTCATGTGTTGAGAAGGGCAGGTCATATTCACTGGCCATTGCAGCCTGAAACAGATTAGTGAAATAAATCTTTTCTGATCATATAAAAACAAACCCTCGTAATAAAGGCATGAATTACGGTCAACTCATACCCAAGCAATTCATACCCAACTTGCAGTCAACTCATACCCATATTTTAGTCGATTTGCACCATCCCACTTCTCTCAGTTCAAGGGAGAAGCTGTCATTTTTTTTTTCTCAAACACTTCTGGATTCCTTAAGGCATGCTACACCCCGCCTCAGCCCACACCTAAGTCTGGAGAGGATATGGTTGTGGTCAACTCAAAAAAAAAAAATTCAAACGACAAGGACTTTTCAGTTTGTCAAAGTAGCACTTTGGACATGGGGCTTTCAAAGTACTACACTCACTCAAGATATTTAGCTACAGAACCCACATTTCAATTTTCCCATCTTTCTGAATTTAGTTCACTGTTGTGCCTTCCTACTTCCTGTTTCCTGAACTTTTCAGCCTCATGACTTCTCATGCGATTGTCATCAAATTAACAGCCCACCAAAAAAGCAAACTTGAACACAAAAAGTGATGCGGACTTGCAAGTCACACAATCTCAGATTTTGTGTGGAGATTAAATTTGCCATGAAATCAATAACAAGGCACTTTTCAGCCCTACAACGAAATTTAATTTAAAATGACATGAATTATCTGTCAAACCGATAGTGGGCTTGAATTTACAAAATTTACTCTGGCGAACATCAGACAATTTTACTCATCAATGGGGGACCTCCAAATACTTCAAGGGTTATACACATAGCCACATATTGATTTCACCAACAGAGCAAAGTTGTCTCAATTCGTTCTAAATCAGATAAAAATGTAAAATGAGATCTCTGACAAAAATATAAGTTATTGAATCAAATGTAATGCTACACGGAGCAGTCTCCAATTAAGTGCCATGAAACCAACCCAAAAGGAACAATTTTACTATCGATTCCCAATAACCGGAACACCTGGCAACTTGAACCTTACCAGATATCCTTTCTAAGTTGAAATTATTGCCAAAAATTCTAGCCAGTAAAATAAGGTTGACTCTGTATGAAAAGTTCAACTTTTGCATACTGTTTGCAATGACTTGATTCTAAACCGGTCAGTATAAAACGCCGACTGTGGACTGCGGACCCCGACTGCGGACCGGATATAAAACGTGGACTAGGTATAAAAGACGGACTGTGGACCAGTTCATTGTTGTACCTTTCGGAAAGTAACCCTAACCCTCAATTTGGCTTACCCTAGGCCTAAGGTTGGCTTTTAGGCCTATAGGCCTATAGGCCTAGGGTTAGCCCGAATTGAGGGTTAGGGTTACTTTCCGAAAGGTAAAACAATGAACTGGTCCGCAGTCCGTCTTTTATACCTAGTCCGCGTTTTATACCCGGTCCACAGTCCGGGTCCACGGTCCACAGTCGGCGTTTTATACTGACCGATTCGAAACCCGTTCTAGTTTTCTGTTTGTATGTCAGGTAAACAATACTACAAAATACCTAATTAACCACTTATAGTGGAAGCATGAAAGATTTAATAGGTTCATGAACATGTTGTTCAGCTTTATGATATGGAGCTTTGGCTCTATCGCACTTCTACTCTTATCAAATCTGCCGAACCCAATTGATTCAAATGTGTACCGTTGTCGACTCACTGCTGCTTAATTTGGTTTACTGAGTAATAACAGCAGCATACATGCTGGGATAAGCAATGTAAATCAAAATTAAACACAGTAAGATTAAGGTTATGTTACAATGAACAGTAGCAATGTATAAAGCACATGACAGTTGCTTGTGTTATTCAAAGAAAATGATCTCTTAAAACTGTTTCATGGTTTGGTTCAAATCTCCAATCAACTTAACAGCAAGCTCATTTCCGTAACTGCAGAATACCCTGCCACTTCTGACCACTATTGTTAGCATTTAGCGGCGTTCTTTGAAGAACGACTCGGAATACAATAGATATTATTGTTATTCAATGAAATGCAAACAAGTGGCAGGGTATTCTCCAGTTAAGCCTCATTTCCTTCATGGAATTTGAACTCGACCTACAAATGGAAATCCAACATGAGGTAAAATAAAAGGAAGTCCTCATACCTTTCAGTGACTAGGTACCATCATGACATTTTCTTTTTTCCTATATCGAAAACGCCTCTCTGTAATAATGAAAGCAAGAAAATTTCGACACACTTCAAGCACATTTCTGCGATCGGCACGCCATTTTGTTCTGTTCCTCCGATGGAGGACTGGAACGAAAAATGAGTGGGCTTGGCTTCGGTTGTTTTCGGAAAAGATTGTCGGGTAAATTTCGAGTCAACCGGGATAATTCGGTTTTTTCGGTATCGAATATCAAGGACCCCCCCCCCCCCCAACCGCCGCCCCAAACCCCCTTCCTCCCACCATGGCCAAATCAAGGATGAAAAAGTGGCGGATTTTGGCCTTCGCGCGACTTCATCCTAGATTTCGAGCGCGAGGGGGGGTTTCTGTTTCATTTTATTTTGTCCAAGTAGCTCCTGACCTAATTCAGAATGAGGTACAAAGGTCCAAAGAAAGCAGGTAGCATTAAAAGAATTCATGAAGTTCATATTATGAATTCCGTGTTTTCTGTGCAAACTACCACCGGAGCATTGTGAGCAAGCGTTTTTTACACTGGATGATTGTTTGCGCCCATGAAAGCAGCTTGTCTCTTACAAAGCCAAATACTCGGTCCTCTTGTCAGTGAGTCTTCAAACTGCTTGAGACTGGTGCTCCCGTCAATTGGTGAGGATGACATGCGCGAGAGGGAAAAGAGCCGGGTGACGGAATCGCAAACACTGATCGCGCGCGAGGCAAACTTTGTCCGCGCTCGCTTCTCGCGGCGTCGCGACCAATGGCGCGAGCGGTGCTCCGCTCCACTGTTCCGCTGTCTACGGAGGCTAAGTACCATCGGCGGTTGAATCACGTAAGAGATCATACTCTCCACTAACAAATACAAAGATCTTGAGAACAATTTAAACATTTCTTCTCCGATCAGTGTTTGCTTAGGGACTGGGCAATAATTATCGGGA
>BLFK01000113.1:3234656-3254945 GCA_014634185.1 Astreopora myriophthalma | reverse complement strand
GGGGGGGGGGGGGGGGGGGGGGGGGAAGGGCATCAAGTAAAACTAATGCCAAGATAAGGGCAGTGGCTCAAATTAAAATTACTCCTGTTACAGGGGGGCCCTAACTTTCACTTTATGTCATGTGCCTTTGTAAAAACAATTCCACGTGCATTATAAAACAGGAAATGTACTCTCAATGCTCAATGTTCTTAGAAAATGTGAAGTTTATATAAGAAATGTCATCCCATTTTAGACATGTTACCAGATCTTTTTAGTCCTTGGAAAAGAATTGATTTGTGTCATAAAATTCTACATTCCAGGTATCAATTACAAGGCCAAATTCAACTTAAAACATAACTTGCAGCAACATCTATGACTGTCCCAAACAAACCATTTGTACTTAGATACTGTCCTATATTGTAAGTTCATTCATCCCCAGGTGCAGAAGTCCCAGACAATCTCCTGGGCTTCCCTGATGGCAAAACGGTTTGCCCTGCAAAGGTCGCGCAAGCATGCCCGGCCTTGTCTGTCTTTCAGGTAAACAAATGTAGGGCTTCACTACAAGTCCTCAGAAAAAGGGGAGCTCCTCCCAGGGAACGGAAAATGAGGCATGCTCTTTTTCTTCTGTTTTCACAAGCTGAAAGCTTCCTCTTTTCCCCTTTTTTTTTCTCTGCTCTTTCCTTTTTCTTGCTTCAGATGTTGTGGACTTGGTGCCAATTTGATATGTCGCCTTATATTTAGCCATCACTCTGTCCAAGTCCTCAACAAGATGCTACACATCCTTTTCAACGCCAGACTTGATATAATGTCGTTTCTCAATGATGAAATTGTGAAGGCAATGTAACCCAGTCTAAGTTTTCCACCCTCCGTAAATAGGCTGTCATCATGTTTAGTTATTTTTTGTGTGATGGCATGAAGCTTATCCAAGATGAGATGCGCCTCCCTCTTGCATCGCCTTATGTTGCTGTCATCATGGGGCTTTGGCTTGTACTCCTCTCGGAGAAACCTCCCGAGGGGGGAGGGGAGGGGAGGGGGCTAGTAATTATCAAGAGATCAAGAGGGGGGGCTCAACTAATTCTGCTTTGCGAACGGGAGGGCACTAAATAATAATTTCCCCTTTGAAGCTCATTTTTCAGCCCCCCTCGCCCCCTCCCGGTAATTATTGCACAGTCCCCTACCTTGACTTTGTCGTGGACATTGGCGGACAGCGTCTTGCACGGTACGGTAAAACGACTATAAAGTTCTCTGATTGTCCCATTTTCTAACAATTTGAACTTTGCGAAGTTATTGTGACACAGAAACAAAAGTATTTGATCTTCTACTATATAGTTAACATTTGCATTAGGCCTCATGCAAGAAAAACTATGCCCTTTTTAATCTTTGGGAGGTGGGGTTGTTATCCTACAAGAAATTAAAGTTACGGCCAAGAATTACGCCCGTAGGGTGCTAATTAAATAACCTTCAGTGTTTTACTAAATTCAATTTTAAGTTCAACTTGTTCATTTTTTATCGTGGTACTCTTGGTGAAAGAACATGGAGCTGGTACCTGGCGAAACTTGCAAATATATCAACGAAAACCCAAGAAGCGAACAGTAGGGCACCTTTCTTGCCGAGCAGGTTTCACTTTTCCAAATTTCGTCACTTCTTTTCTAATCATACAAAACAATAGCTTTTTAATCTGGATTCTGTTTCCACAGAAGACCGTCTTGGCTTATGGCGTAAGCAAATTGAGTGCAACAGCTACAAGCGTTGTATGCCATGTCCAAATTGGTCCTTGGCTCTACACACGTGACTTGCATAAATTAGGATCTAAAATTAACACGCTGAGCTTAGTTCGGGGAGTGGTTGGCCGTCTTTTGTTCTTCGTGGAGGCCCTTCTACCAAAGGATTAATCTTACGTTAGCAGGAAATAGAAGGAAATGCGTCAGTTTGTCATTTCAGAGGAACCTTTTTCAAGGCGTAGCGCGAAAGTCTTCTGGTTAAGGTTTGTAAATTGTTTAGTTCACAAGCGAATCGAAAGCCATTTTAATCAGTCCGTGTTACTTGTTAATTCCAAAACATTGTGGATTTAAACGACAGCAGACATTTCCTTTTTACCACGAGATGTGATGAATCCCAACACCTAAATAGATTTTTTATAAGAGAATTCAACAATCATAGCTCGAGTCACCTCATTACCAATGATAATTTGATAATCGTTTTGACGGAAGCTTAACCTTGTTTCGTGTTTGTAAAAAGAAATTTAGGCGTGACTCTGGTGTCCCAACACTGGTTCTCTTTACAGTTTGAGCTCCGTGTTTTACTCGGTAGGAAGAAAACTAAGTATTCGAGCAATTTAACCATATTTCTTTAAGCAGTGTCAAGCGTGAAATAAGCGGGTTGCTGGTGCCTTTTGCTGCAATCGGCAATTCTTTTTAATACAGAATAAGGAATGATTTCATTAGTTAGGAGTTCAGTGTAAGGTAATATCACAGCTTTATTAAGAGTAAAAGCAGATAGTACTTGAAAGTATGGGAATCATTTTCACCGCGTTGAAACTACAGTAACCCATTTGGCCCCATGTAGGGTATCGTAGGTCACTACCCAGATGAATCCACTGAGAAGTTCAAATTGATGGGGCCCAGAAGCCCACTCGTTTACAGCTTTCGTTTTCCCGATTAGGCCTTACCAAGGCACTTCAGCAGAATCAAGCAGATGTATCTATTATTGATTAATGCTTCGCAGCAATGAAAACAGAGTAACCAATCATGCCGACTTTGCGTCACTTTTTCGGAAAATTGATCAAATTTGCTACTGCTGTGCCGGGGGTATCACCCCGAAAAAGGGATGCTATTTCTAGCTGAGGATCTCAGTCCTCTGAGAATTTCAGAAGTTGAGACTCCTAACTCCATTTCATTTCAATTTTCTTGTCCTTTTGTTTCCCAGTTTGCTTGGATAGCTAAGGCCGGCCAATGCTGTATTTGTCAGAGGAAGCTAAACTTGGTATCGTTAGTGGAGCTATTGCAATCTTAATTCTCATGGTCATCTGCATGATATGCAAACTAAGCAGACTTCACAAAAAGCCCGTGTACAGAGACTCATCCTACTTGAAAGCTGATGGCAGAAGCAGTTCCTCGAGAAGGGTTTCACTGGCGCAGTTACCAAGATTTGCTACCGAATGCAGTGATTGCGAGCAAGAATTGCAAAGCCGGATCAACGATAACATGGTGCAACAGACGGCTCAGAGTCCACCCAAAAACAAAGGAACCATAAAATTCTCTATGATTTATCGAAGCAATTTACAGAGCCTGTTGCTAAGTATTATTGAAGCGAACCAGTTGGTGGGAAAAGACTTCTGGGATACAGTGGATTCGTACGTGAAAACGAGGCTCCAACCAGACAACGAAGGAGTCTTCAGAAGACAAACCGAAGTAATAAGAAAATCTAAAAACCCAAGATTTGGTGAAAGTTATGAATTTGAATTGCCGTTACAAGACGTCCATAACTCAACTCTCTATTTGTCTGTGTGGGAGGTTGACAAGTATTCACGACATCACATAATTGGAGAGGTGCAAATGGAACTCGGTCACGTGATCAAGGCAGATGAGTCTATGGCTTTTCACAAGGAGTTAAAGTCGTTTCAAAAGGCAAGTGATAACTCAGTCTTTCTTGCTACATTTATATACGCTTTTTCTGTAAGAATATACTCCAATGCGCTTTACAACACTGTGTGAGAGACCACACTGTACAGGGGTTAGAAGTAGAATGTATGTTTATACACCTTGGGATTTAAAGTTTGAAGCTTGTGGAGCCGTGTATAGCAGCAAGAAACAACCCAAATAAAACTAATGATAGCTTTTAAGAAACCCAACCGGAAAGAGGCAACCTGTTGGCTATTTACAAAGTGTCGTGGAGTTGACTTCGGAACCACTAAAGACCACCAATGAGGGCCCGGACCAAGAGCTCGCGGCATGCAAAACTAGCGCCCCAACCACTGGCCACGCCACCGCCTACAGTTTGCGTCAGAAAATGAAGCCTTGCACTTTACAATCGTATTCAACCTGAATTTAAGTTTATAAGACTATAAATGAACGGAGAATGAAAGAAAAGTTCTTCCCTTTGAACCGACTAATGTATTTGCTCTTTTTCCCAGACCAAGGCCAATCTCGGTGAGATTTTATTTTCCCTCAGTTATATGCCAACAGCTGAGAGGATGTCTGTTGTGCTCATGAAGGCAAGGAACCTTAATCCACCATTCAGTGACTGGAACACTGAATCGCGTCCTATCAGTAAGTATTTATGCTCTGTATCAAAGCCATGGACAAGATTAAGGCTGCGTTTACACGAACGCGGTTTCACATCGATACGGTTTCACGACTTCGAAAGCGCATCGAAATCGATGCGGTTTGGAATTGTTTACACGGAACCGATTTCGTACTCTTTACGTCATGCTGAAGTCATCACAGACCAAAGCGATCTGGGTACGATTAAAGAAAGAATCTACCATTTTGAATCGAACAATGCAAATTTCGCGCCAAAATGGTAAAATGAAGCCTTGCACTTTACAATCGTATTCAACCTGAATTTAAGTTTGAAATGAAAGAAAAGTTCTTCCCTTTGAACCGACTAATGTATTTGCTCTTTTTCCCAGACCAAGGCCAATCTCGGTGAGATTTTATTTTCCCTCAGTTATATGCCAACAGCTGAGAAAATGGTAACCGTACTCAAATCGATGCGGTTTCGCCGTTTACACGACAGATGAAACCGTATCGTTTTGAAAACGCTCTCCTTTTGGCAGCAGTTTCAAATCGATCCGGTTTCGGCAACGGTTTCAATCGGTGTCGCGTAAACGGAAGGCGTAACCGCATCGAAAACGATACGGTTACAAATGAAACCGCGTTCGTGTAAACGCTGCCTAAGTCCGGCAGCCAAAATTGGAGTACGAGTACGAGTTTTCCGTACTGAGCATGCGCGTTAGGTTTGGAGGAGTTTTTCAAAGTGCGCATGCTCGGAACGAAAAACTCGTATCTCGTATCTCGTATCTCGTACTCCAATCTAAAGGTCGCTAATGCCATGCAGAGTGCAACTGAACCGGACCAAACGGAAAGCACTCGTCTGCATCGTCCCTCGGCTTCTTCTCCTATTTGCACGAATAAGGCGTACGCTCCTAAAAGAAAACAAACTTCTTTTAATTTGCTCATCTCGGCGTCTCTCATCCAATTAAGTCCTTAAGAAAAGTGGCCCGAAGTGAAGTGTTATACTAACGCGAAGAACCTAAACAATCGTTAACACAGATGCGCTTGAATATTGATCGACTCGGAATCTATCTGTTTTATATAATAATGCGAAAAAACAAAACAAAAACACGCGTGGATGACGTCATCAATGAGTCTGTCCTCTAATAGATCATAAGTGAGAACCAATCAAAACACGCGTAGAATTGAGTTTATTATATAATGATCCGCAGGAGAGTCGTATTTGCATAATTTATTACCATTTTGGTATAAATAGGCTCGTATTATCTCGTGTATTCCTCACTTTGGCTTGAAACGAACGTCAGACGTTCGTCCATCGCACCACCCGGCAGCGATGGCCGGCGTGTTGCCTTAGCTCCCAATCCTACTCGCCTCCGGGCTCGAATTTATTACTACTCGAGTTGATTATTTGGAATGGAAGGATGGTAGAGGTAATCATGCAGCCCGATTTTTTTCTTATAAAGACACTAACGTGCCTTCGGTCTATAAGTGAGCTGATCAATTGCCCATCATTGCCATCCAGATCCATTCATAAAGGTCGTTCTGCTGTTCGACGGAAAGAAGGTAAAAAAGAAGAAAACGTCTACTCGAAAACAGGAAACCAATCCGGTGTATAATGAATGTATGATGTTCGATGTTCCCCCGGACCTGCTCCACAGAGTGCTGTTTGTTATATCAGTGGCGGACTCAAAAACCGACTCAACGAGAAGCGATGTGATTGGCCGAGTTGTAATCGGCTCTGCTACCACTGGCGAATCACTCAGACACTGGCATCAGATGCTAATATCACCTAGGAGACCAGTGGCGGCATGGCACCGCCTCAGACTCTGAAATATGAATAGGGGCATCACCATCATCACCAGTTAGTTGTAGTTGCAATCTCGTCCCCAGAGCCCGCTTTTGTTTTGCTCAGCACCAAGAACACGGACTCTGGCCAGTTCCAAAGCAGGAAGTCCAGAACTCACGGTCCTACAGCTCATCTACGCAGACTCAGAACTTTGAAGCAATAGACGGTTACAAAGATGGACCTTGGCTGCGACTGCGCATCAATTGGCTATTGCCAGAGTCCGTGTTCTTGACGCTGACCATAAGGCCTGGTTTTCACTAGCGACGCAAGCATAAGCACAAGCAACATACGCAAACTCAGTAGCGTCTTCATAATCAATACCTTTTGTCAGGACAAAAGACACTAATGAACGACGAGATAATGCGCCTGCGTATGTTGCTTGCGCTTATGCTTGCGTCGCTAGTGAAAACCAGGCTTAAGAAAAGAGGACTCTGGGGACGAGATTGTTGTAGTTGCTATTGGCCTCTGCGGAAAATACCATACTGCGCGTGCCAAAATACCATTTGTAGCACGTGCTGTCCGTGCATCAGCATTGTACTTTCAATTTGCTTTAATAACATGTATTTACCGTCAACCCAAACGATCCCACAATACGACACTCGTACCAGTCTCCGCAAAGTTTCCGGAGTGGGCAATTGTGTAAAGGCGAGAGACAAATACACAGACAACTGAATTAGTTATCTAGGAGAAGTAACGCGAATGCTTTATTACTGCTATTATATATTTTTTTTACAGTCCGGCATCCATTATTCACAGAAAACTATAGCTATTAAGCTAATTGAGCTGAGTAACTGAAAATGTTTCATAATTACCTGACGGATCCAAAGGAAATCATGCCATGCATCGTTTATTCAAGAAAAATCTCGATAACCAGTGTTAATAGGGGTTTCTAGTCACTCCCGGAAAAACTGAAATTGGACAGACGGCCAGACTGAGAATTGCTTCTGATAGCATGTTCGATGTTGGATCAACCCGAGAACCGAAATGCCCGGAGTATGAACGAAGCTACGAAGTTATCGTTGTCAGACTGCTTTGATAAGAAAGTAACTGGATAATTGATGTGTTAGTTGATAAGATGCAGAAAAAATAAACTCAAACTTGTATATTTTTATAATAACAAGACTGGTTAAGTCTTAAAATGAGTGCGCCGACGAAGCTGAGATCGAATTATTCAACTAGAACATTCATTGAATGAATAACATTTATTGAATGAATAACAATGAGATTCGAAGTGAGTTTCAACAACAGGCCAATGTTTCGGAAGGTTTGACGTACCGTACAAAACGGTTTTTAGAAGTCTCCGTTTCGGTCGGCGCGGTTTTAAAGCGTTTCTGTGTTGACGATAGGCGAGGACGCATCAAAAAGTGTGAACACGAAAGTTTGGAAACTTTTGAAAACGCGTCGTTTGAAAGTGCTTCGTTTCTGGTGGACGCGCAAAAAACGACACGTGCCAACAGTTTCAGTCCAAACCGGAGCATCGCTATCCAATACCGGACTTAAAACATATGCGCAATTCCATACCCCGTCGTTTGATTTATTTCGAGCCTTTCAGTGTCCTTTCTGCCGGCTAGATAAAACAGAACCGACATACACTTTTGAAAACGCGTTTAATGTGGATACGACCTACGCACAATACTACAGAACAAAAGCAATTGCAGAGCTAATGCCGACACTCAACTGAAAGCCAATGGAGCTGCAAGCGCATCGGTACGTCACCGTGACAAGGCATTGAAAGTGCGCGGTTAAAGCTTAAACGGTCCCAATGGCCAATATCTCGCCGCCACCGTCGCCGCCACCGCCGCCGCCGAAGCCGCGTTGCCTAAAGGTTGATAAGGACGCAGTTTCGTAGAGGAAGCTGATATGAGAACATCGGTCTATCTGTAACATTTGCAACACCGAGGCGAAGTTACTTTCACGTCGGGAGACTTTCAGCTAAGGACACCATTTGTAACTGCAAATTGCCCTCTAATTGGTGGCTGGCACTACAGATAAGCGACTCCGCCTTGAAGAGTGTTTCAGGACTGACGGTACGTTTGAAGAATTTAAGAGAGAAAGCTTTTCCAGGTAAAAGTGGTAAGTTTCACACAAGATAAAAGTTGAACATTTTCAAAAGGCAGTACGTTGCCCATTGGATCTTTACTGAGGAAGCAGCCAAAGCTTAACCGTTACACCTGCTGCGTAGCATGCGCTGGAGTAAAAACGGAACCCGCTGACCCCAGAAAACTCACGCTCCGGCCTCGCTTGAGCGCAGGCTAGACCTCTCCGAAACATTCACTGAGATGCTTAACTAATACCTTGCTGAAAACCAAACACCTTGATGACAAATTACTTGTAAAGGAAAACGTAAAATGTAAATGTAATTTGTTCACCCAGTGAGCACCAAGGAGCTCGTATATAAACTCTTTCAGAAGTGTCCGTGCGAAAATCGCTCAGTCCTGTTGCTGTTTTATTCCGTGAGTGCATGCAGGGTTGCAATTGGGAAAGAAACGAAGTTACACGTGTCAAATTTTTACAAGTAATAGCATGATTTGCAGTGGTATTTGCTATTAATACCGCCGGTTATATTTCAATATTTTTACCGCATAAGATTTCACGTTCCGTTAGGCGAGTGAATTTTGGGACAATATCACGAACAAAACATGCTTCATATTATTTCTTTACACCACCACCTAAGAAATTTATCGGGTAACGCCATCGGCTTATTTTTTGCAATTTGTAATTTTCAGATGTAGCTACTTCAAATAAAGCTGAGATACCTCTGTTCTCAGCCAATCAAATCAATTTGTAGAAATTTCTCAGGTAGTAGAAAATAGCTGGGAAAATTATGTCAATAGCAAATTTATCTCAGGGAAAGTAGCTTTGTATGTTTAACCGCTCTTACCCCGGGAAAATTTGCAGGGAGAACAATAGCAATTTCCCTTCACAGACTCTTCTATTTACAGTAGGATAAAGCGGTTTCCTCAAATAAAACCAACCACTCCACGAGGGTCCGATCTCGACAGACTCGTAGAAAAATGGAGGACTGATGTGTTGCCTTGCTCAGGTTTAGCATCGTAGGCTTGTTCCCAGTGCATCCTTGACCAGCTTACCAGTGTTCACAGGAACTGTAGTTCGTCATGTGGGGCCTCACGGCAGTGCAGGAGACTAAGGGGAGGGAGAGGGAATTTTTCTCGCGGGGGGGGGAGGGAGGAGGGGAGAGGAACATAATACTGAAGTACGAGTAAGACCGCGACTACCTTGGACTACTCAGAGTTCTCCGTGCTGAACACGCGCATTAGGTTTGATGACGAAATTTTTGCAAGAGCGTGCGCTGAGAACGGATAACTCGTATTCCTATTAGTATTCATAGTCGAAGTCGCGGTCCAATCTAAAAAGTCGCTTTGGAATGAAGAGCATATGACCACAGCCAAGCATAATTGGGAGCACAATGATCCACTTTTTCTGGGTGACGCCAAAAGGCATACCACTCTATTTTAGGAGCATATTAAACTTCTTCAACCCCTATTTTATACCTTAAAAAATCGAGACCTCTAACACCGTTGCCGACTGCACTGTTAGTGGCACGATAATTTACGTCTAAAGCACTTGAGATTTATTATAAATTTGCATTTGAAAGGTCTCAACGAGCCATAATTGGATCGGTGGGTGGGCGGGCGTATTTTAAAATTGTCTATATACGAAATTCCTGCCACTCTTTTCAAAACATCACCTGTCATGTCATGTTGAAAAGGAATTAAAAAGTTGAATAAGGTGAATTGTCGAGTTTAAAATCCATTTTACGCGGGCTTTTTCCCTAGCACGTAATTTGCAAAGGAAGTGGATGGACTTCAAATGATACCTGTCAAGATGGCTTTAAGTTCTAACAACTTCTGGAAACTCCAGCAGTGTTGTTTTTAGCAGATTTCGCCAATAGCCGATTAAAGTGAGATCAAGCCTTGCTAAAGGTAAGTGTGATTTAACCACATATTTTCTACGCGGAAGTTTCAAAGTGCCCGTTAAGAAAGCCTTCTAGTGTACATCGCAAAAAACCAGCCGTTAACGGCTGATACTTTTGAATATTCAATGTGGTTGATTGCTTGGTCAAACATGGATAAGAAGGAATCTAGCTGCGTTTTATAACAAACAAAATTATTAAGTCTTTTCGCATTAATGATCTGCTGTTGTCATAGTAAAAAGCGGAAAAAATGAACGTAGTCGTGCGTGTAGGGTAAGCCGGCTTACTCATAGTTGGCACTTCAAAAACCGCGCGTATTTTTATGACAGTTTATTTCCTATGGATACAGTAGTATGCAGTAATGCTGCGCCAGATTCGTTTGTCTAAGGGTCCTTTTTCGGTGACCCATTAAAAATTTAAAGCTTCTTCAAAAACCTTGTTAGATCAGGCGACAAATATGTCCTCGATCGCATGTTGAAAACTTACCAAGATGGCAGCCTTCAGATAACGACATTGATGTGCAACTCGCACGATTTCTTTGGACTGGAAAAGCCTGTCAGCGAGAACCGTGACAACCTGTTGTGCGATAGTACGTCAAGCCAATTGCTTACTTTTAATAACCGGTAATGTATACATTGAAGCCGTGTGTTTATGGAACTTAACATTTCAAACGCTTTTATTGTTGTGTAAAGAATGTTAGAAAATATTGGCCACCGCATTATCGATCGCATTTTCTTTTTAATCTGACCTTGGTTAAGTGAAATCACTGCGCAGCGAGCACTCGATGAGAAATTAAATATGATTCGCCACTGACAACACTAAAAATGAGCGTCTGTAAATAATGACGGCGATTAATGGAAAAGCGATGAGCGAACTAACTCGCTTACAATGATTGCAAGAGCTACAGTAACAGTACAAATACTGAAACGAACATACGCGACAAAAATAGACCTCAGCTCATCTTGTTCTTTTCGAAATATCACACCTCGAGTCATCGAAGTTTTAAAGGTCACGCGTCTGTAAATAGCTTTTGATTGGTTGGGTTGTTTACGTTTGATTTTGAATTTTATCAGCTCTAATTTACGTAGGAGGTCAAATTCGCACTCGTGGTAAATGCTATTTTAAATATAACAATCAAAGATCCTTTTATGTACCAAGTATTCAACTTCCTCTAGCACCAGTCCTTCGCGCCATTTTCAATCTTCTACGCGGGAAAAAAGTTAGCAAATCGAGTAGGATTGAAGTTAATATCGTTGTTATATCGGGTATGTCGCTCTCCTTTTATTTTTTGAATGGTCAAGTTTGCAAGTGAGTAACCGATCAAGATTACATTATTAACCTTAAAAGGACCCATTGTGATTTACAATTGAACTTGAATTAAAAAGCCTGAAAGGAATCGTGTATAAAAGTGTAATAAATGAATGATATTTTCAGTATTTTTTGGTTCGGTTATACCTGATTATTGGTAAGTTTAAACTCAACAGAAATTGTTAAGCTTTGTAACGCTTTTCCTGTGTTGATTTAATCGTTCATCCAGCGATTCCTTCACAGAAGTCTTAAGCTTAGGAGTTTATTCAATTATTTTGCTCGGTTTATTCTTACTGTACGTGGAAAATTCAGACACCTTTAGACTGTATGGACGTGTGAAAGCAAAAGCCCTGGCCAAATGATTTTCGTCCATCATCGTGCACCAGCCGTGTTGGCCAGGGTGGCAAAACGATCAAACATTTCTTTGCAACACAAAATGTTGGATGAAAATGTTTGATCTACAATCATAGACAAAAGTGCTGAGACATTTGAGCGAAACAAACACTTTTCGTCAAGGGGTCTCCTTTCCTAGCTGAAAACAACAAAAAAAAACCCACCATTTCCGTCCATAGCGACCCCCTCCCCTTTTGTCAATGTTGAAGCACACTTTGTGTACGCTGTCAAGTAATTGCAACATTTAAATGGGGGGAGGAGAACACAACATTAGCAGAGGAGATGGGATAATTCACATGTTGAACGAATAGGTTTCTTTTCGCGGAGTGTCTCAACTAATTTTGTCCCTGATTGGAGATCAAACATATGTTGAGACAGGCGGCCAAATGGTCAAATGTGGTCATCCAGCACGATGTTAGACCAAAATGTTCATCGCTTAGCTGGGGCTTTAGGCCTCCTAGTTCATAGTAGAATATTGAAGAGGAGTGAATTCTATGTCATCGAGTGCTCCTTATAGGGCTTGAAGTTGTGACCTTTCGATTACTAGTTCGGATATTCTACCACCTCACTGAGCTACAAGTGACTCTTGCGAGAGTCAATGAAAAAAAATTTTTTTAATTATTTTAATTTAATTTTAAATCTAAATTAAACATTTTAATTTAATTTATTTAAATTAAAAATAATGTTTTTAAAAATGAATTTTTTAATAGCTATTGCTATTTTTAAAGTAGACCCTGCATACTGCTATGATAAAGCATGTCAAATAAACAAGCAACCAAAATATTGTTTTGATAAATTTTCAGAACCAACAAATACTTTAGCAAGCCATTTTGAATCGTGACTACCAAGAGAGGATTCTATGGGAATTTCAACACTTTCAAACAGAACTGTGAAACTTAACAGAAGTGACGGAGAGGATAACAAGAAAGAGAAAAAGCCTTCACCAACTGTCAAGCCACAAGAGATCACGACAACTACAAAGCCCACTGAACCACCGCCAGTCATGACAACATTAAAACGAGACACTACGGTCAAGCCACAGGCAGCAAATCCTCAAGGAAGTAGGTTTACTTTTTTTTGGGGGGGGGGGAGGGGGTGAACCAATCTGGATCATTGCAAGGCAAGCTGCACATGACATTTCACTGTGAAACATATTTTGCAACAGCCAAAACTGTTGTGCAATAATTCTCAGAAATTTGCTTACAGCCTGTCATCAAGTGATTTCTGTTTTAGAGTATGTTAAAGTGCAGAATATACTGGGCAGTGTTTCACACAGCCTTTCTGGCAATTGGTAATGTGGCACAAGTTGCACAGACATTTCACAGTTAGTATGAAATTGCCTTAAAGCACATTAACACTTCTTCTAAACCCACCCCATCAGTACTCAGTTTATTTAAGCAGGGACTGCACAGAGAGAGGGGGGGAGGGAGCCCCACTATTTTTGTTAAAAAATAAATAAATAAAATAAAACAAACAATTTTCAAACATGCCCCCCAATATGGCTTACGAGTTCATCTTTAGCACCACGCACTTGCTGAGTGGGCCCTGTTAAGATCAACCTTCAAATGATGTTTTTCCTTGTTTTCATAGTACCATGGTGGATTGTGTTTGCCATGGGTCTACTGGCACTTCTTGTAGCCGGTGTGTGCTTTTACTGTGTGTGTTACCGCAAATTTTGCAAGAAAAAGAAAAAGGATGAGAAAAAAGCAGTCAAAGAGAAAGTTGACTTGAAAGCTGTGCAGATGCTTGCAGCAAGCTACCAAGAAAAAGTCCAACCATCTGTAGACGAATTAGATTACAACAGCGATGAATTCCAATCTGATGGAAGTGCAGGAGTTAAAATAGGTATGTACTAGGTACTTGGTGTAACAGATAATGGCACTTGCAAATTGATGGATTGCTGGTTGAATCCCTGGTCAGACAAGACCACTGACTTAAATACATTGACTGATAGGACATGTAAATGAACAAATGAACAAATAAATAAATAAGAGTCAATGTTTCATTGTCCACTCCTCCCTTGAGGGCTTTTCAGGGCCGGTGAAACAAGTAATCCAAACGAATATAACAGACTTAAGAATCCAAACAAAATCTTCAACTTTCTTGCAAAGATCCTGAAAGATCTTTAAGGATCCTGATAAAAATCTTTTCAAAATTGCTCTAAAGATCCTTAAAGTTCCATGAAGGATCCTTGCTAAGATCCTTGTACTTTTTTTCACAAGGATCTTTGTAAGATCCTCACAAGATCCTTAAGGATCTTTGCACAGAGTCTAGCAACTGAAGATCTTTCAAGATCTTTAATAAAAGATCCTTATCCTTAAGGATCTTAAGCAGGTCCCTGAATATCTTCCTCAAAGATCCTGTGAGGTTTTCCACCATGGTTATGCACCCTCTTAGCACTGATAAAGCAACGTAAGTAACTTCAATTGGGTAGCATTCTTGGCATTTGTGACAGCACTCACAACCCACCAATGTGGCCTGGGTTCAAATCCTTGACTTGACTCTACAGTTTATGTGGGTTGAGTTTACTGTTTGTTCTCAGTTCAGAGAAGTGTCTCTTTGCATACCTTGGTTTTCTCCTCTCCTCAAAAACCACCATTTGTAAATTCCAGTTCAATCTGGATTCAGTGGAGGACAAGACCACAATAATATATATTATTACATAAACACCAATGAAATGCCAGGTGAGCTTTCACGCGAAAATGTGATATCTTCGTGTGTGAAAATAACATGTTATCTTCACACACAAAAATATCACCATTGCTATGGTTACATAATAAACTGCACCTTTGTCCAAGTCAAAAAATTCAAAAGTGAAATGGTTTAGTGTTTCATTGGTGTTGATATAACAAACAGAACATTACATGACTGCTTGGAGATACAAAATTTCTCTTCCCATGTTGAAAAATATTTATATTATTTAGTATATCTTCCAACATGAGAAGAGAAATTTTGTATCTTCACGTGGCCATGTAATATCCTCTATTTACATTAGGTTTAGTTTGTTTTATTCTAATTCCAATTTATTTGGTACTTTTTGACAAACCCTTATCCAATCACCTTACCATCCTGTTATTTGCTTTGCAATCTTATAACTAGCTTTTCTTTCCTGTTATTTGAAATACGCTGAGAAAAATTCAATGACATAATATTGAATTTCTTGACAAGGTCGCATCCACTACACTCTGGACTACAGTTTTAATGACAACTCCCTCACAGTTGGAATTGTGGAAGCACAGGATGTCCCAGCAAAAGATTTCAGTGGAACTTCTGATCCATATGCAAGAGTTATGTTGTTACCAGATAAGAAAAAGAAATTTGATACAAAGGTAAACAAGACTTTTAAGACAGGGTGGGTTGTCATTGGCAGGTTTCTTGCATGTTCTGGCTTGTTCAGTTAATAGTGAAGCAATTGAGAAAAAAGTCAGCAATAGCAAGGTCGTGGAACTTTACTGTGATGTTCTTCTCAATTGTTTGTTGCAAACCACTGTCATTACAATCAAATTCAATTACAGATATTAATAATTATTTTGAAATACAGTAAAAACCTGCGTGTAAGAACCTGCATTTTTGGAAGTCTGGCAAAATAGGTTCATTGGCAATTTAGGCTGAGTAGGTTCTTAATCAGGTTCTTCATTGATATGAAGGAGATATAGTTGTTAATTACCAGAAAAATAAATAAGCTTGGGTATGGTCCTTAAATATACAGTATCTATTCACAACTGTATTATGTTAATCCCAACAAAACTCATTACTGTCAAACTCCTTGGTTAAAATGTTTATCACAATTTAACTGTAACCCACACATAAGAACCTGCTAGATCTTGTTTGGCTAGACAGGTTCTTATATTTTTGGGTATTAAATTTCTGCCAGCAGGTTCTTAAACCACTAGGTTCTTACACACGGGTTTTTACTGTATCATTGAAATATTTGTCAACAATCTACTATTTAATCGTCACAACAAAATTCAAAGTTAAACTGGATACAGTAGCCTTGACATGATCTTTGGCATGCACACAGTTTACATCCTTATAGCTACAGAAAACTTCCCAAGTTAGAGACTATAATCTTCATCTCAGGCTGTCAACCAAACAATTACTGGAACAGTTTTGAAAAAAATCTCACTTTGTTTCACTTGAAAGAAGTATTTGTTATCATGAAATTTAACCGCTTAATGAATGAAAAGTCAAATTTGAATTCATTCTGTATTAACATCCTTCTCAAGGCTTATTAGATCATAAAATTCCCATTTACTCACACTACTTGTTTTCAGGTTCACCGCAAGACATTAAATCCTGTATTCAAGGAAACATTTGTCTTCAAGAACATTCCCTATAGTGAGATAACAAACAGAACTCTTTGCATAGAGCTGTACGACTTTGATCGCTTCTCCAGACATGATATCATTGGAGAGGCCAAGCTCCCTTTAATTGATGTGGATTTAGCAACTAATGTTGATGAATGGCGTGCACTGATCCCACGTTCACCAGCAGGGGGATTGTTGGGGGTGAGTCACTTAAACCCTTCCACTGTCAAGATTTTACTGTTTAACGTAAAATCCCTCAAATGGGGAGGCTGAAGTGGCAAGAAGGAAAAACTCTTTTGTCAACCTCTACATACCAACCATTCCTAGAATTCCTTACCCCTCTGATGGGGCATACCCTTGAGGTTGCCATCCCCTTCTTTCAGCATGGTGACACATGTGTCAGCATTGTACAACACTTGCTGCTCTACATTAATGTTGAATGATGTTGCAGCAACTTGTTGAACGGAATAGAGCTTGTCCCTATTTTCGCTCAACTGCGTTCAACAACGGTCAACATGTTGAATGGCCCGTTTCAACATTCAACGTGGCATGACACAAGAAGCTGCACATTTGATCAGTAAAAGTTGAACTGTCTCTCACTGGCTTTAGGAGAAACCAAAAGCTACGGCACAGGCAGCCCATTTTCAAAGGCCATTATCTTGGCCTTCAGCCAGAGTAATGACACCTATTTTTTAATGCAAGAACAAGCCATAGGAAGTTGGAGCTACAGTGTATTTTAACAGCTCACACTCCAGTTCATTTTAAAACATTTCTCCTTACTGGATGTGACATGTTCTTGATCCCAGTTTTTTGGTTTGTTTTTGTTTTGTTTCATTTTCTTTGTACAACTTTGTACAGGTCATTCCAGCAGTTATCGCATGAAATTTGGCCACAATTTTACAAAATGACAAAATAGGCTCTCAACAGTCACTTAAAACGTTTTTGCCCTGAACCAGGCTTCAGTTGTATTTTGAACACCTGGGACTGATAAACTACTTTACAAAACGTTTGGGGAACACTAGCTTTGTCCCACAAGAGGTTATCCCTGTTGTAATTAGAATCTTGTCATTCATGACAATAACTTTGTTTTCCTTTCAATAGTCCTTATTTGCTTATTGAAAAACTAGATTTTCAAAGAGAGGCTTGTTAATGCGTTGATAGAGAGCTACACTTACTAGTTTAAATAGCTGTAAACCTATCACCTTACTTTTGGTTTGTCATTTTCAGCCTTCAAAATCCGAGCTAGGTCAGCTTTGTTTTTCATTGCGTTATGTTCCTGCTGCTGGAAAACTTCAAGTTGTCATATTAGAAGCTAAAGACCTCAAGAGCATGGATGTCTCTGGACATTCGGGTAATCTGACGTCTTCAAATTTATCCATTTTCATAAATCACTTTTTCTTTAAATCTAACGAAGCCTTTTCATAAAATTTTAATTTTGGTGAAATGCTTGTTTTATTTTAGTATTAACGTAAGGCCAAACCTGAGAATTTAACCAGATTGGAGTGGGCAGGGCCTGGATGAATTCCCAAGCCCTTTAATAGTAAAATCCCTGTCATGTTCTCTGGAAACTGCATATTCATTTAACAAGGTTGTGTACGTTAAATTCCAGATCCATATGTCAAAATAGCTCTAATTCAAGAAGGGCGGAAACTAAAGAAGAAAAAGACAACTGTGAAGAAAAGAACTCTTAATCCTTACTACAATGAGAACTTTACTTTTCAAGTTGCATTTGAGAACATAGAGCAAACATCGTTGATAATTTCTGTGTTGGACTATGACCGTGTTGGTCGCAGCGAGGTCATCGGTAAATGCGTTGTGGGAGAACTGTCATCAGGCCCTGATAAACAACACTGGATAGATATGTTGGCATCGCCAAGAAGAGCAATTGCACAGTGGCATACTTTACACAACTAGACTATCAAAATAATTACTGGTATTTATTCTCTCTCTTGGATAGTATATGAGCTAAGACTGGCCAATTCTTTAATGGCTCGTATTCTACATCACGGCCAGCTAAATTTCAGAGTATGCTTTCCTGTTTGATTCGTTACCAAGAGATATAATAAATATCTTACCAACCTTGTTTTCTCAGGCGGTACTGTAAGTTAATGGCTCGTTGTTTTTCCAGTTTAATTCACAGCCCTCACGCTTTACACTCGGGCTGTAAATTGAACTGGAAAAAAAAAACATGGGCCATAACTTGCAACTTACGGCCCGCCGAACTTGGAAGTAAGAGGTATACAAAGGATGCGTAGGACACTGCCCTTTAAGTAAAATCATGCATTCTTTGACTTCACAACGGTTGTTTTTGCTTTCTTTTCTGTTTCAACAGATATTGTTAAATCTTTCTAGTTACAAAGGGGAGTTGGGGTGGAGAATGAAGTCTGACAAAACATGAAACAACTAGAATGAAAATGTTTTACCAGTTTTCAGCTTTTTAAAAGAAAATGAAGTTATTGTTTTCTGGTTAGTACACATCATTGTTTGTACATTATATATATTAATATAAATGGTAACATTCATATTCATGAATTCTTTGTTGACTTATTAAAAAAATATGAGACGGGTCAAGTCTTTGCATTTCTGCTGTCAGAGAAAAGAAAATTGAGCTTGCTGCTAACCCTTTAAGTGTTTATTAACCACTAAGTAAAAGCAGTCTAAGGGTACCGGGGTAGACAGTCAAGAATTCTGTTCGGCTCGTCTAATATCTACATGCTAAATTCTATAACCCAACAGCATCAACATGGGTTTTAATTTCATTTGAATTTTTGCAGCACATGCTGTGAGTGACATTTAAATATCACAATGCGCACTTTGCTCAACAGCCAGCCTCACTGATGAAGGGATAGCAGTGTGGAAATGCCTGAGCCTTGTGGGAAATTTCAGTGCCAAAAGAAACATCAACCTTGAACAAGAATTCTGTATTTAACTAGTGCCAATGCAGACTATAATAGTGGAGCTTTGGTGTTTGCACAGATCCCCACAGGAAAGAAAATGCGGGAAAGAATAATATATATAAGAAAATACGGTAAAACACTTATACAAGAAGTTTTAAGTTTTGGTCATGACCTCACTATCTGTCCATATGCAGAACCACAGGACAACCACTGCAAATGGCACACTCAAGTATGTTAGGCCTGTGCTGTCACCTGTGTTTGTCTGCAGGAAGTTGCATGGCCAAAAGCAATTTAAAGACAACAACAAAAAAATAAATTAATTTTGTGTATTCATTGAATACATCTGTTCAACATACCTGGAAAGGAGAGAAAGAGAGACAAGAAGAAAGCAGATAGCAAATGCAGAAAGTTAAACATGAAAGAGAGCGACCATCAGGCTAAACATATGTATTTTGCTCTCTTAACATCAGCCATAGAAGAATGTCTTGGCTTGCATGAGTTCACCCTTTAATCGCAATCACTTTTGACTTTTGCCACCTGCAGCAAGGGAGGCAGCATGCTCAAGTGGTGAGGGTGCAGTGCCTGACTTGAGATCTGGAGGTCCCAGGCTTAAGTCCTGCTCTGATCACTGGCTGGAGTTGTTCTAGGTAGTCCCTGGTTGAACTCCTCCAGATACCACTCAGCTGTTTACAACCTCTAATTTCAGTGGATCTTGTTAGGACACAGCTCTATCATTTTGGGGGTTAGGGTTCATTGTTTCTGTTGTTTCTTTGAATACTTCTAGTGTTTTCTGAGCCAATCATGTGGGCTGTTGTAATAGCTACTTACTGACCCAACTCCTCAGCTGCATTTGAAAATAGCTAACTGGTCTGCCTCCTGCAAGTTGGGATTCTTAACTCAGTTAACATCATCTGTATCATTGTTTCATTGGCCCTTAAAAGCCCTTCAAGGCGAGTGTGCTTGATTAAGTATTTATTATTAATATTATTTTTATTTTTCTATCCCATGATCATTATATATTTGAAACCACAGAATGAAAGTAGTAACCTGCAAAGCATGGTGAAATTTTAAACAAGTTCAATGCATAACACAAGTAGTGGGTGGAGTCAAGGACTGAAAGGAAGGGTGTGAAATGTGAATACACATATTATATCCACAATTTTAAATGAGTGAAATAAGATGCACATTTGATACAACTTTGGGATTGCTGCTGCCTTCACTGTGAGGGTTAATGGCAACATGCATGTAAGGGACAAAGAAAACCCACCAGGGGGGATGCGGTTTGGTGTCCAGATACCTAGGCGTTGCGGGCATGTTTCCCCACGGTAGAGGGGGGATTAGAATGTGTTCGTTTGAGATAGGAGGTTTTTTTTTTTTTTTTTTTTTTTTT
>BLFK01000113.1:3231861-3233542 GCA_014634185.1 Astreopora myriophthalma | reverse complement strand
TAGTATATGCGCTATGACTGGCCAATTATTTAATGGCTCGTATTCTACATCACGGCTTTACACTTGGGCTGTAAATTGAACTGGAAAAAAAAACATGGGCCATAACTTGCAACTTACGGCCTGTCGAACTTGGAAGTAAGCAGGGTTGTCCACACAATTAGAAGTAGGCGGCAAAATTGGAAAAGTAGCCGGCAAAAGGTTTAATTACGCCGGTTAAGATAACAAGAAATCGAAACAAGTAGCCGGCAAAAACAGCCCAAGTAGCCGGTTAATTCTGCCGGCTGCCGGCTGTTAGGGACAACCCTGAGTAAGAGGTATATTGAGGATGCGTAGGACGCTACCCTTTAAGTAAAATCGTGTGTTCTTTGACTTCACAACGGTTGTTTTTTTTTTTCTGTTTCAACAGATATTGTTAAATCTTTCTAGTTACAAAGGGGAGTTGGGGTGGAGAATGAAGTCTGACAAAACATGAAACAACTAGAATGAAAATGTTTTACCAGTTTTGAGCTTTTTAAAAGAAAATGAAGTTATTGTTTTCTGGTTAGAACACATCATTGTTTGTACATTATATATATTAATATAAATGGTAACATTCATATTCATGAATTCTTTATTGACTTGTTAAAAAAATATGAGACGGGTCAAGTCTTTGCATTTCTGCTGTCAGAGAAAAGAAAATTGAGCTTGCTGCTAACCCTTTAAGTGTTTATTAACCACTAAGTAAAAGCAGTTTAAGGGTACTGGGGTATAGACAGTCAAGAATTCTGTTCGGCTCATCTAATATCTACATGCTAAATTCTATAACCCAACGGCATCAACATGGGTTTTAATTTCATTTGAATTTTTGCAGCACATGCTGTGAGTGACATTTAAATATCACAATGCGCATTTTGCTCAACGGCCAGCCTCACCGATGAAGGGATAGCAGTGTGGAAATGCCTGAGCCTTGTGGGAAATTTCAGTGCCAAAAGAAACATCAACCTTAAACAAGAATTCTGTATTTAACTAGTGCTAATGCAGACTATAATAGTGGAGCTTTGGTGTTCGCACAGATCCCCACAGGAAAGAAAATGCGGGAAAGAATAATATATGTAAGAAAATACGGTAAAACACTTATACAAGAAATTTTGGGTTTTGGTTATGACCTCACTATCTGTCCATATGCAGAACCACAGGACAACCACTGCAAATGGCACACTCAAGTATGTTAAGCCTGTGCTGTCACCTGTGTTTGTCTGCGGGATGTTGCATGGCCAAAAGCAATTTAAAGACAACAACAAAAAAGTAAATTAATTTTGTGTATTCATTGAATACATCTGTTCAATATACCTGGAAAGGAGAGAAAGAGAGACAAGAAGAAAGCAGATAGCAAATGCAGAAAGTTAAACATGAAAGAGAGCGACCATCAGGCTAAACATATGTATTTTGCTCTCTTAACGTCAGCCATAGAAGAATGTCTTGGCTTGCATGAGTTCACCCTTTAATTGCAATCACTTTTGACTTTTGCCACCTGCAGCAAGGGAGGCAGCATGCTCAAGTGGTGAGGGTGCAGTGCCTGACTTGAGATCTGGAGGTCCCAGGCTTAAGTCCTGCTCTGATCACTGGCTGGAGTTGTTCTAGGTAGTCCTCCAGATACCACTCAGCTGTTTACAACCTCTAATTTCAGTGGATCTTGTTAGGA
>BLFK01000113.1:3214361-3226861 GCA_014634185.1 Astreopora myriophthalma | reverse complement strand
GTTGGTCTTACAGCCTTTAAAAATTACCCCTTTCTGTATAAATCTGTAGTCTTGTAATCAGTCTGTGATCGGTTTGGCTTAGACAAGCGCAACCAAAAAAAAAAGGCAAAACCTCAAGAAAAAGCAGTGCCGGGCAACAATCCAAGAATCCCAGCCAAGATTTTTTTTTCTATTGATTTATTTTTTATCCTCTTCCGACAGAGCAACCTCTCCTCCCTCCTCAGCGTGGATTGAACGGATATGCGGGAGATCTCAGCCATGAAATAGCGTGCGGGGAAAACGATGCTTCACCTTAAATGATCGGTTTCGTTAGACATTATCTACGTCATTTCATTTCATTTCATTTCATTAGACATAATCTACGTCATTTCTACGTCGTTTCATCTAGGCATTATCGACGTCATCATCCAATACTAGGGACCTTACGAAACGAAGACGACGACGGCAACGAGGACGTCATTTAAAAATACAATTTTGCGTTACTAGTATCACTGCGCAACTGTTTCGTGTCGTTCCGGATTTAAAATCTGTAGTAACTGACGAGAAATTAAACGGGTACGAGCGGGTGAGAAGCGTAGAGAGAAACTGAAAATTCATCGCCTTGTGCTAACGTCCTCCCCAGAACCTTGAATTTGGTAATGTCCCCGGGGGGGTACTCCCTTATAAGGGCTTAATGGGGACGTGCGGCCAGCCAGGGTATGTTTTTCGGGATTTTTGTCTTAAACAGGGTATCGAATTTATCATTTTTTGTCTTAATCAGGGTGGCGATTTATCAATTTTTGTCTTAGACTGGATATCTTTTCTCGGACGATAAACAGCAACAAGCTCTTGTTAATTAATATTGACTTCCGTTGACTTTGGTATTGATAATGTCTTAAACAGGGTATCAAAAATCGGAATTCTGCCTTAAATAGGGTTGGAAAATCAGCGATATTTGTCTTAAACAGGGTCAGGGTATGAAGGGCCGTGCCGCACCTCCCCACCCAGGGATATATCGAGTAATCCCCGGGGTAATTTCACGTCGTCATTTTAGGAGATGACGGCAAGGAAATAGACCAGAATGTAAAACGCACGTGCAGAGCGTGCAGGGCCATTGTTTTTGCACACTAATCCTATTGTTTTGTGGCGTTCTCGTTGCCGTCGTCGTCCTCGTTTCGTAAGGTCCCTAATTTTGCAACTGGGCGCCTACGTGTAACTGAGAAGAAGAATTTCTACTACGATTTTCAAGGACCAGCGTATTTACAAACAGGCACCGGAAAGAATCTAATCACACAAATCCAATACAGGCACGCAGGTAAGCGCAATTTATTTGAGTACGTTGGAGCCTCGATCGCCACCGCTTTCCAAGCTTTTTCGGGCCGGAAAACTGGCAAAAATTCATGCACGACACGACCCGTGTGCATATTAGGTTATGACTTTATACACATGGTAATTTTGTAGCCTGAACCTCTAACACCCTTTTGCTTCCACATTTACACGAATAAGCATTCTTGCTTGAGTCGAAGCAAAACGGAGGCTTAAGTTTGGAGTGTATTCAGGACGATGGTACTGCTCGAGGCGCAACTCTTACGCCACCCTCGTGGTTCCCAAATCAACAGTTGTTAGAATCGTTAATTAAGACAACGGACCTATCAGAACGTAGGATATCACCGTGGGGAATTATTAAATCAAATATTTGGAAAGTTCAAAGGTTTTCTTCACTGATCATGATCATACAGAGAATGATTCCTTGAGGTAATAAACGTCTGGATTCATTTTGTAGAGAGATGGTGCATAGGATGTTAATGTCTGGACATGATGAATTCATTTGAAAGAAAAATAGCTCCAGCTGACGTTCTATTCTATGTGACGGGCTATCAAAATGTTGATAAATTGCGGTTTATTTGTAAAAGAAAACTGAAGTAATCAGCGAATCACGTATTTAACCAACTAATTTCTTGTATTGCTAGATGCATGTATCAAATTATGTCAATCAAAGCTGCAAGAAGAGGGCACCACTTGTTAGAAAAAAGCGCGAATTGTCGATTCACCGGCTCCACATCCTTCGTTTCGGAATCGACTGCGTTCTTACGGCTTCTTCCTCTGACACAAAAAAATCTAACGCTCCGTTGTATGGGTTGTTGCCGATAAGAAAACTTCGGTGACATGAGCCAAGCGGGGGAACATTTCTCGTGAAATGATTGCAATATTGATCTTACCCCCCAGTTGTGAAAATCCAATTATCGCTACTGCACTTGTAATCAGCATTCAAACGCTAAACAATAACAAGGCATTGCATTTATTATCTTCTTTTCTTAAAAAAGGATCCAATTTGGGTTTGGCCATTCGAGCTAACATCCTGAGACAAGGGAAACCGAAGGCAAGCCCCATCCTGCTGCAGTGAGTCCACTTGGTAAGATGAATAGGCCTTTATGTTTCCGCACCTTTTGTACATGTAGTTTCACTAGAGTGTGGTTTTCAAAAAAGAATAACGTACGTTACAGCGAATCATAAGAAAACTTATCAGACTTATGACAGCAATATTGATCGAAGCCCTTTCATTGACTTTTAAACAACGCGGGAATTTAATTCTTCGGACTAATAATTTTGGAGATAGACGAGACAACCCTCTGTAACAGACCCAGTGGATTCTTTCCCTTCACCCAGGGAAAATTTAGCCTCCCTGGTACCTGGTGAAATTTTTAATTTTACCCGGCCAGTTTGTGGCTTCCCCGGTGCGACTTTTACATACCCAGCATATATCATTTGTGTATGTTTGAAAAAGGCAAAACAGCGACCTGACACAAAATTTGCCGACCCGGTGACGTTTTTTCCGAAAACCCGGTGAGAATATAGATGCCACTGGGCCTGTTACAGAGGGGTGTACCAAGCATTGCACGTTGGGGACTTAAAAACGGATTGGATTTAAGGCGCGTTTAGCCCAACAATAAATAGAGTGGATTCACTGATCTTAGTCCCGAAAAGTTCGGTTTTTCACACGAAAGGATAAAACCGAAACCCATTATTAGTTGGTTGAGATTTGACCATGCCTAACAGCATTGCATGGAAAATATTTGCATCATGCCTGGATCGGTTAATGTGTCTACGAGCGAAGGGATTCGAGTCCCGCAGCAGGTTTGGTTGTTCGATAGCAGGCGAGAAAGGTGTTCGACTTCATGGCAGAGGGAAGTTACAGGAAGCATAACTTTGAGAGTGAAGTCTGGCGAAATCGGAAATGAAACAAAGCTCTGCTCTGTTGAAATAAAACATGAGGACAGTCCATATACACGTGGAGTGAATCGTCGTCATTGAAATCAATGAAATATCGAGCTTTCACGTGTTCTTTGTCCTCTGCATGCCTTTATTCAAAATTAAAATATATATAATTTCCTTTAGTTAGAGGCCTAGGCTACTACATGTACAAGGCCTCCTGTATATATGTTCTGCGTAGTTCTGTGTGCGTATAATTGAAGCCAGTATTTAAGCATCTGTGCTCAGAGAGACAGCTGAGTTAAATTAACGAAGTGCGTTTTTCATTCGTGAAAAGTCCGGCTTATGCTTTCCATTACACCAGTGCAAGCCCCACAATAGAAAAAGAGGTCTCAGGAAATGTCTGAATTACGGTCTACACAACTTCATAGCAGTTAAAAGAATTCCAGTGAAATCCGCCGCTAACTCGATCACTGCATGGCGAATAAAATTACTCAACTGAACGGTACTTCTAGAGATCCTATCCGGACATGCACAGAAACGGAAAAACAGCCCCGTTTCTATGCACACATAGCGTTTTAAGACTTGAAAATGTCCGGGGAAAATAAAATGATCATGATGATGAACAAAAACAAAACATCTTGAAGACGAAAATTACATCCTGTATGGAGCGGATGGGTAATCATTTCCGCCGGTACATAAGAGCCCTGAAACAGGTGTTGTATTCACATTGTCCAGCACGTAGGTTGGCTAAAAGAGGTCCCGATGACAATGGGAAATGAGGATTCTTCCGCGTCGCTATCGTTCAGCTCACTGAGCTCGTGGTTCATTCGCCAGTCGCTTTTTACGTTGGTTGAAATGAAGAATTTCACTGCATCTCCGGCAATAGTGCCTTAGCTGCATCGGTGAAAACTGAACTAGCAGAACGAATTTGAGACGGGACATGCTTGATTGCTTAGGTAACGAGACAAAAACACACGTGTTTTTCATGTCTTTTCTTGTCTCTTCCTATAACTCTTTGTCTGGAGACCTGTTCAGTGAACTTCGGATTTCCTTTACATGCACATTAACTGCTACATGTTGCAGCAAAAAGGATAGTATACAATTTATGCTGCTTTTTAAAAACATTCGAAGGGAAAAAAACAGTTGAAGAAAGATTAAAAGTAAAAAATATTGTGTAGCTTCATTGCAGCGGCTCTCTCTCTCTCTCTCTCTCTACAATTCCTATTAGCCACGCTGAACAAAAGCTCGAAACGGCCAAAGGGACCGGCCATGAAAGAATAAAAACGCTTGTGTTCATTGCATATATACGCGTAACGATTCAGTGTTAGTGTAAAATTCGTCAGTATTTTAAGCTTGAGCCAACATCGTGAAAAAGGGATACTATTTGCATATATACTATTTGCATATATACGCATATATGCGTATATATACGCATATTTGCATATATATCTATTGTGGGATACTATTTGCATATATACGCGTAACGATTCAGTGTTAGTGTAAAATTCGTCAGTATTTTAAGCTTGAGCCAACATCGTGAAAAAGGGATACTTGCAAATGATAATCTAATTTTAGACAAACAAGATAGTTAAAGTCTGGGTTAGGAGTTATTTGTTGAACTAAAAACAGCATTATGACCGTTTATGACATTTATGAGTCAATTGTCTTCTTCGCGTGCTCTTTTTACTTAAAGAATTATAACTCTAGGATTGGGTAAGTTTTGAAGAATAAGATTACGTATTATTCGTGGGCTTTTCTATTTCGCTTGTAAACAAAATGCTGCGAAAAGTGGTGATACATAAAGAGACTAAGTATAAGGGGAGGTGTGGCCTCTTTAAAGAACGGAAATGACATTTTCAGTTAAGTATTAAACCTTGTGGGTAGATCTACTGCGTCTTCAGTATTTCTGTGTGTAGTGATTGACAATTGTCAGTTAAAACTTCACGTACTAAGCATATAAATGAATATAGGGACATCTGGCCTCTGAGAGTTGAACTGTAGGACGACTACTGGGTAATTTAAAGGTAGGTTGAAAAGGTAAACAGCACATCAAGATTCAAAAGGTGAAGTGCAAAGCGATTGTCATTGCATTGTCGTTTAAAAATTTCGGACTTTATCAATGCATTTGGTTCAAGGTATATTATGTAAGTATAAAAATGCGCAAGGGATATATAACTGGAAAGGTAAATAAATGGGAACCACGATCTCTGAATCCCGCTGGCTATCTCGCTATCTCTAAAGTTAAGCGCATTAGCCGATTAACAAGTTAGAATGCGCTTAACCTCAGAAGATTCAAAGATCTTGGCGCCGAGTGTCAGTTTTGACTTTTTCTTTCCCTGTTGATTTGCCAAAACTTGGCGCGAGCGGCGGCTCGGCGATTACCGTAAGCCGCTAAAGGTTGCTTTCCTTTCGTCGTACCTGGCCCTGTAGCTAGAGCATTGAGTTTGCAATAAAACTCAACAATTTAAAGGAACAATTGCATGACATTTCCTCACTTATTTTCAAGGAGTATTGAAGTGCCTTATTTTGAAGGTGTTTTCGAGTTAGTCTCTTCTCACTGCCTAGTCTGGCCGGTTAGTTCTGCGAGATAGCCAGTCGGATTCTGAGAACACGTTCTATTGCATCAATTCATAGGCTCGATTACCAGCCGCTGTTTCGCGCGGACTCGAGAGAGCGGCGGAAATCGAGCCTAATCAATTCAGGGTTACCCACATTTGATAATGTGATACTGTAATCATGTGATAATGGCATCGCGCTTGGGAAGAAATTTCAGCTAAAGCAGTGGGCTCTTATGGCTTATGTATACGCCAACTTGACGGGTGCGCAAGATCTATCTGAAGCAGTTTAGCTCCATATCATGTTTCACAGCGTGCTTATGGTGTAAACGAAATCTCAGGAAGTAGCATCCTGATATAACACGATCATATCGAAAATGTGAGTGGGAATTATTTTTGTAGTCTACCAAAAATTAGCAGGGAATAAGGGAGAACGTCTTCTTGATGTTGACCATGCAAGTCCGCGCCTGCATTATATTGTTCGCGCCCGTTAAGGTAGTCCCCAGAGGATAGTGAACAAGGCAGCTAGCGTCAATTCAAAAAAGTGATTGGTAAACTGACTTCTTAATGAATTCTGCACGTGTCTTGCATTATGTGGAATAATCTTTCAATCTACCTTATTAACCAGGCGTGCGAGTTGCGCGTGGACATTTTGGTGACACCCTAAGCACATATTAAAATACTTTGAGAAGATTTTTTTTTTAGTCGGGCAAAACTCTCTGGTGCGGGCCTAAAACGGGAGACGGCCTGTGACATTCCAATATTGCTAGTTCGTCGCGTTTGAGT
Source organism: Astreopora myriophthalma (assembly GCA_014634185.1). Taxonomy (NCBI): domain Eukaryota; kingdom Metazoa; phylum Cnidaria; class Anthozoa; order Scleractinia; family Acroporidae; genus Astreopora; species Astreopora myriophthalma. The sequence goes on along the minus strand of BLFK01000113.1, from coordinate 3,220,328 downwards.
GTGTTAAGTCTGAATGGCTTGATTCCGGCGACAACAAACAATTGTGTATGATTTGAATGTCAAAGCATAAGTTCTCTCCTGCGAGATGTAATTATTCTTAATGTTATTTTGCGCCTGAATAGAAGATGAAGCACCCCTGGAAATGCGGCTGGGGTTTGAGGGCTTCGTACAAGGTGGGGGGCCTGCGCACATGGAGTACCCGAAACCGTCAGAATTATCAAAGGTTCCCGGTGCTCGACTCCTGATTGAGATTATGCCCCCAAAAAATTGACTCGAGGAGTCAAAAAGCCTTCCATCAAAAAGAAAGGATTATTGTTATATTTTCGTTTCTCTGAGCTAAGGTGACGCTTTGGGGCGTGGGGATTTCAACGTTTTTTAGCTTATCAGCTGGAGGGAACTGGTCGCAGTCTATAAATGAATATATTTCCTTTTCGACGAGACTGCCTCAAATGCTCAGTTAATCAATATTAAGGGTTCATTACCCAACTGTCAGTCTTGAAGAAGCAATCCGGAATATGTTTGCCTTTGAAGGATTGTTAACAAACTCCGCTGCAGATTTTGATCGACAATTTGGAGCACTGAAAGAAGTCTAAAGTTACAAATATTCTTTGTGCGACTTGCGCGATTGTTGTCTTAGAAATCCGCAACGTGCGCTTTGCATTCTAGAACAAAGAAAGTTAATCTTGAAAGGTTTGCTATGAAATAAAGCAATCACTAACCCCAAACAAACAAATGACCGTTTTAAACTTGATTGGGCAGCTTTAATTGGATGTCAAGTTGGGGCTGTAAACACTTTGCAAGGAACTGAACCTATTACATTCCAGAACGCTGGTACATATAATCTCTCTCCCTCTTGACAGTGTCGTTGAAGGTTCTCTCATGTCTTTCTAATTTCTGATTCCATTTCACAGCGTGGCTGGCAGTGAAAAGACTATTCACATGTTAATTATTACTAGACACGTGTCGCGTGGATAACATCTGGCCCTTTTAACTGTAAATTTATATCTGTTCAATTTCATTGTTCCTCAGAAAACGACCCAAGGAAGGTTTACCGCAACGGTATTAAAATGAGAACGTCAAAACAGAATGAGAGCCTTGAACCAGTGCCATCTATAGAACTGATACGTCAAAGGGCTTTAAAGCACTTGTGAAAGCTCCTAAAATCAATATATTCGGAATTCCATGAAAGCAAAACATGACTGATAAAAATGGATCTTTTTGCTTACCATTTTCTTGTTTCTCACAAAAAGGACGGACACCAACAATAAACGGAAGCTGTTTGAAGACCATTTAAATTTCTATTCTGGCACTAGTTTCTTCACCAAAAGAATTTCTCGCGCCAAAACGAAGGGACTAAGTGATGTTGCCATAGAAACGAACATTCCGCCAATCAGATGACTGTGCTGACTTTACTCATTGCTATTTATTTCAGTTTACGCAACGTTAAGTTGAGAGGTAGATTTACTGGATCAGAGAAAGTTACGGTGGCATTTAGGACGTGATGAATTCAACACAGATAGGTTTCTTGCCGCCCTGTCCTGGGAGAGAACGACCGAACATCGTTCCTAGTCGCTCAGTTTGCAAACAGCTGTTTGGACCGGTGAACCACGAACAATTGAAAGCAGATTTGCTTCGAGAGAAAAGAAAGCTGTGTGAGGAAGCCACTCAAACGTGGAACTTCGATTTCGAAAATGAAATTCCTTTGGTTGGGAGATATGTTTGGAAGAGTATGCGCTCCAACTGGAGTAGAGAACGACTTACTTCAAGCTTTTCTACCCGTGTTAGCGAAACGGAATCTAATGAACGCTCAGACCTTCCATCATCAGCTGAACGCCCCGATGTTACTTCTACTACGACAACAAGCTTGGGCACGACGAATCGTGCGATACCGATATCAGATGACATGGACAGCGAGTATATTGAAAGTGGCAAATGTGATCCAGAAAAGTCCTCGAGCCACCTTAGAAAGAAGAAGTCAACAGAAAAAATTACTGGTGAGTGGCAAGTTAACTTTTTGTTGCGCATTTGATGTTACTAAAGCTGAAGTATGGAAAGCGTCGCCTTGCTCTTTTATGTGACCTTATGTAGCACTTGCGTGATAGATCATGTTTCAACAGTGCGGAACATTTTCTCGCAATATACTGTATTTGGGCGAATATCGACGGCACCACGGCTTGCATGCGAGGTTCGTCTTTGTGGGCGAGGTTGTGTGAATGAAACCCATGAATTAGCGATCGGGATAATGTATCTGTCAAAACATATCCCAAGATGATCTGGAAAAATAATTAATGAACTGCGAAGTTTTGGAGGGGACCACATTAGCGTAACTGATTTGAAATGGTCCTTCACCACCTTTAATCTTTTCGTTTCAGATTTTCTACGGTCGAAAAAACAGAGAACTTCTGTAAAGGAAATCCCTGTCAAGAGATCGCGGCCAGGAAGGAGAAAATCAACCTCGAAACAAAGAAGCATAGACCTGTTCGTTCACAAACATTAGCAAGCGCCGTGTTGAAAAGGTTAGTCTTCTAAATTTGTCATATGCGTCGGGTCTCTTCTGAACACGCGACCGATACTAATAAGGCATGGAATAATTTTATTGTTCAAAAAGGGAAAAGGCTTAATCTGCTTGGTACCACTAGAAGATGCCCCACTGAAGAAAATGCTCATTTATATGTAGTGTTATTTTATTTGTCCGCGTCGGATCAGACCCTCTAGGGAGTTGAATTAATTATTGGATCGTTTGTTTACCTTTCGTCAAAGAAAGGCCATGGATTTTGACCCCAGTTTACACAACATACATGTTTACGTGTGAAAGATGAAGGCACGTGTCCCCTGTTAGCTTAATGATTGACAATTAGTTACATTATTTTGATAAGAACATCTAATTTTAGAGCTGTTGCTGACGGTTCTTATTTGAGCCAGAAAACCTTCTTATGGTGTTCTTAAAGTTACATGGATATAGTATTTCAAATTAATCAATGCGGACGTGACCAGGAAACCCTTCAAAGCGCATTGTTTGCTGTGATGTGGTATCAAGTTGCTTCACCATAAGTATTTGGGTTAACTGTCCTGTTAGACTACAGTTTTTACCCTTATTTTACCTTTGTTTATACTTCTCATTAAAAAAAAGTGAAATCACCAGAAATTAATAAAAGCGTTCATAAGTTTTAACTGACTGGCAATGTGAGGTGGGTTCTCAGAATGTTCTTAACATTTTAGTTAATCCCAGCCTCAATGTCTTAATTAAAAAGTCATCAGCTTTTCATTTGTTAATGCTGGTGATTTCCCCACATCTTCACAATATGTGGAAGGAAAAACCTTGTGTTTGTTCCAGTTGGAAAATAATTGGGCCCTTGACAGTTTGTAGCTGCAGGAGTATGAATTATTTTAAAATACTCTTGGAAAACCCAGGCTTCTGGGTGAATAAGCATTTTTTTCACCACTGATGTTCAATATGTTGCCCCCTGACATTTAACATCTAATTTCATTTCTTATATTTTATAGGTGCGGATAATAAACGCTACTGGTGTCATTCAGTGTAGACTTGTTTATTACTCTAATTAATCACAATATTTTGTGGCATGAACAAACATATTTTTTTGAAAGACTAGAGGTTGGTGTAAAATACTGTAGAGAGATGTTTAAGATTATGTAAATTAGGTAGTGCTTTTTTGCATTCATGTTATAGTTGACAATCTATTGTTAAGATATAAGAGCTAACCAGAAGGGGAAAAAAAAAGAAACATGCTGTTACAGTTACTATGTGATTGTGGAGGCTTTACAAGAGCCAATCTCCCCAAATTGGGGTTAGTTATGTTTAATGTGACCATTTCACTCTCAATAGATGGTTGAGCAGGGAAGATGTATTTGGTAGGGTCAGAAAATTCCATACATTTCCTTAGAATTTTTTGATGAAGAAAAAAATGAAAGGGCCAAGAAATTGTGGCAAGAATTCAAGCCCCTTCCCTTGTCCCCTAGTGAAAAACCCATGTGGGGATGATCAAAAGTTGAGGCTCTTGAAGACAGACTCTGGCAATTTTTCAGATTGATTTGCAAAACGAAAACTTTATAGTCTGAGGCAAGTTGTGTAGAGTCATCCCATTGCATTAATAGATATCAGAGCAAACATGGTTGGTTTCCAAAATGCTTTTAAAAAACAGGATAAAAAGGGGTCCAGCCCCCTCCTAGATCTGGCCCCAGTTGTTTGGAGGGTGGACAGTGCTATCCACTGGATAAATCAATAATATTGGTTTGCGAGTGCATATCTGCTGGATAGCTTCATGCACCCTTTGAACAACTGAGGCCTGCTCCTTGTGTTCATCTGTAACTTTTGAGAAGTGATGGGCTTTGGGTTGGATGGCTGCTCACAGTTGGTTATCACATTTCAAACGTGCTGTTGAATCTATGGATGTGAGATGGTTTTCAAGTTGTGTTTAAAAAAAAAACTAAACTAAAACTACAGTATTGATTCTGGCATAATATGGAGAAAGAAACTAACAGTTTGGATATTTGAAAGAAATAGTGCAATAATTTTGCTAAACATGGGAAACTGGCTGTTGTAAGTCACTCTCGGTTTTACTTTTGCTGAAAGTTTCAATTGTTTAAGGAGTGGAAGGAGTTAAATTTACTTGCAAATCAAAAAGCACTGAAAAGCAAAGCCACCACTCAGCAGCTGTGGATCCACGGCTAGTGGTAAGGGGAGGGGGGTGCTATCCCCAAAATATTTTTTTACCTTTTTGCAGCCTTTGGCATATTTCTCTATTTTAAGGCAGCTTTATCGTAACCCCAAAATTTGTTCCTCTGGATCCACCACTGACCAAGTCCGCTGTGCTTTCCCGTTTGCAAGAAGTATCGACATTGATGTAAGATTTATGATTTTGAAGAATGAAAGGGTTCTCCTTTTAGTGACAGGGATGCAATTGTTTTCCTTGTAAAATTGTTAGAAAAACAAGCAAGAAGAAAAGATCTAATAGAAATGTGACTGAAGTTATATGGACTGGTACCATTTTTTTTCCAAAGGAAATTTGTAAATTACCAGTAGACTGAAGTCACAATAAATTTAATCTATCCACTTTTCACTTTGTTTTGTTTGGTTTGTACTGTAAATTATCTGACAGAGAAAGTGGTGATTGATCATCATGAATAAATAAAACTATCTCATTGGTGTGGTTGTCTTAAATTTTCTGTGGGTGAACAATAATAACAACTGACTGAAAGAACAACTTTTTGTTTAGCATGTGTACATTTAAGAATTGGTTCATGCTTGGTGTGCATGTATCAAGTTATGGATGCACATGGTAAGTTTGGAGAGCACGAAAGAGGTGCAAGAGTTGCTCGAGGTGATAGCCGAGAGCAACTCTAGCTTCTTGAGTGCTGTCCAAACTTCCCATATATATATACATATATGTACGCAGGCTAGTGCTAGTTAATTCAATTGAGTGAATTTCATGGCTATTATAACTTTTAAAGTGTCTGAATGAATGAATCTTCATAAATCTTTATTGAGCTCTGATCTTATACAATGTATTTCAATCAAAATAAAATTTTGAACAAAGTAAACAAAATGTGCGAGATAGGGGGCTAAATAACTGTTACAGTCAAACCAGGTCAAGTGTACCCCCATGGATCCTAATAATTAAAAGATCATTTGAGATTCAATTCAGAACATGACCCTTCTGGGCAAGGCAGTGTTACGTTACAAGTGGTTAGGGACAAGTTAAGTGGCTATAAAAAGGAAATAACTACTGATTTGAGACTAAATACTGTAAATAAAACGAAAGCTCAACTTTCATAACAGAAATTTAATTCAGTGTTTCAAATTGCCGATATTTCATTTATTTTAACCATTCAAGTTGCCAACTGTTGCTTGTAACACAATCCTGCATTTCTCACAACATTCATGTTTTGAAAATATGTGTGTATTCATATTTCGAATATTCCAGTTAATAGAATCGGGGGGGGGGGGGG
>BLFK01000113.1:3201574-3214333 GCA_014634185.1 Astreopora myriophthalma | reverse complement strand
AAAAAAAAAAAAAAAAAAAAAGAAGAACTGGAGCTAAAAACACTTAAACAGTCAGTGATGTAATAAATTTTAATTTCGACATGCAGCCATCAATCAACTCAACCAAAGAGTCACCAGACTGAAACACTGTTTGAGTGACCCTGAGTTTTGCATTTTTCATGGAAAATGCTAAAATAGACCCTATCATTTGCATTTAGAGACTCAGTGCACTATAGTACAAGGCAGGCTACTAACAAAAGGAACCAGTACTGCTTGGGGGCTGATTGCAAGATTCAAGTTTTTTTTTGTGTGTGTAAGACTGGAAGCCAGTCTTTTTAATGATATCAGCAATGCTCTCAGCCCATTTGTGAAAAACAATATATATAAATTAATATATCTTCATGAAACTAATTACAAAATGAAGCAACTGATGAAATACCAGCAGTAAAAGGAACAAAAATAATTATCGCACTCCTTATTCTAAAATGGCCCTAATTTTAATATTACTTTTTAGCTCTTACCTACTTCTTAAGCTCAGAATTCCAAAGAATATTATTTTACCTCGCGTGAGGCAAAAAAAGCTAATTTGAATGCAAGAAGAAAAAACAAAAACAGGAAACATTAAAATGGCAGCCATTTTGGAATATTCTGTATGCTACTACAAAAAGCACTGGTTAATAAATAACTGAATCAGACTGATTATGGATATTCATACATCCCGTCAAAACATATTATCAGTAGTACTAAGTCATATTATGAATTAAATATATAACATTGTGCTAGCAACTGAACACTAAGCTTACATATTATTTCACACTGAAACAAGCAGAGTTCAGAACAAAAATATACATATCATATAACACTAAAAAAAAGAACACTCCAAAAATACCCGAACCACGTTGCATCTAATCAGTGAAAATATTAGCAATTTAATTTCACATTGTCACACTGGTGTTCACGCACGTTTTCACGCCAAAACAGAAGTCTCAAGTCCGATTCTTTCCAGCTAGCCTCATCAATCGTTAGTTTTCTTTGTCTTCTAGATTGAGCATTTGCTGTTTTAACTTTGCCTGCTTGTCCTCGCCTCCATCTGGTTTTTCTGAAGTCACAACAACAGCTGAAAGAAAAAAAGAAAAAAAAACAGTGGTATTTTTGTATCTCCTCATTAAAAAAAATGTCCGGAGCCTCTCTCTGGTGAGAACTAAGCGAGAGCCCGAATCTCCCCACTCCCGTCGGATTCCCGTCGATCAGCCCGTCGGTAATCCGTCGGCAGAACCAAGATGGCGGCAGTTCCACGTAGCGTCACTTCCACTTAGCTAGTAGGGGACTGTCAACAGTCTATTTAGTGCGTGATTCACCCTGTTGCATTAAGGTAAGTCTTACCGATATTACACTTTTCGGAAAGATTTCCGTACAGTTCCATACATTAATTATACATGCATATTCCTACTAACCCTCTTCCAAAAAGAACGAGCGGGAATAGAGTTTTGCTGGGAATGCGTATGCATAATGAAGTGGGGACCTGTGCGGATGTCTTTCCCACTTGTCTTTGCAAATATGGTCGGATACATGCTCCGGCTGCCTATGTACGAAAAAACCTTTTTGGGAGTGATTTGAGTTCTAGTGGATTGAGCAGAGCCACGTGATTTATAAGCGCAATATATATTAATCATCCTTCGTCAAGGATACTTGTCTGGACACGCAGTTTAATAGTGCTTCTTTTTATTCTGCTAATTGAGGTCTTCCATGCCAAGTGCTAGATTGATGATGTATTCCTTTTCAATCATTCACCTCGTTTCCTCATTTTATTTATTTTTAGTTATATATTTCCATCCTGCGTATTGTTATGTACCTGCTAAATTGTTGACACCTAGTCCGTATTATTATAATCATAGCTATATTGCAACATTCCATTTACTTTCCGAAAAAGCCTCGATTACTGTCGAATGAATAAATTTTTCTTTTACCAGTTGTAAATCGTAATTTAGTTAATAATTAACTGACAGCTGTGACCTTAGGCTGCACACCTCGACTAGCGTTGGCTATTTGTTGGTTTTGAATTTGAATTGATTAATTTCTAAATAATAAATACCGGTAAGACAAGTAAATAAAAGATGTGCAACTCGATGGTTGGACGATTTCCCATGAATATGACAATTCGAAGAGGACACACAGCAGTCGATTGTAGCTAATGAAAATATCTGAATGCAATAACATTTTCGGATGCCTAAAATGTGTGCGATTCCACAATTGGTATTGGCTCCATCAAATTCTACAAGGCATTTTGTATGGGACTTACGTAACTCTCTGTGGCACAATAGTGCTTTGAAAACATTTCTCATTTTCTCCAGGTTGGCACTGCTGACTTTGTGGTGATCCACCATGGGCCTTGGGTAGTCCTTTCCTATAATGCATCTTGCAGCCCTCTGCACACTCTCTGGTGCAGTCCAAGGAGCATGGATGTATTTTGCTGGGAACCCCTTTAAAACTGGCAAGTATTTTCTAAAAAAGTTCACAAAATAGTGCTCTTTAGAACAGGGTTTTGGATCCAACGAAGTGATTGGACAACCAACAACCACCTAATATGACTGGGGGGAGTGAAAAAATTGTGCAATTTGAATGAAATCCAAGTTCTTAATTGACTGTTGAAATGTCCAAATCTGCCAACATTTGTCATACTATTCAACCACATGTCATCTCAGTTGTTCTCCATGAACAAAGGAGGTATGGCCATTGAGGAAGATGTTGCCTTCGGACATGACAACAAAAGGTGTCATGAAAGGGAGAAGCATATCCACCTAGAAAATTCCAGACAAAGGTGCTGGCCAAAAGAAAAGCGGGCTAGGGGAACAAGATTGCCAAGGGGTGTGCTATAAAATATAGGAGTTCTAAATTTACAAAAAGGTATGCATTTCATTGAAATTGAACAATTTTTTTCACAGGTAGTGTTTGGGTCATGTGTAGAGTGTGAAGAAAATTAAACACAAAAATTAACATGTTATAAAATTATGGATAAAATAAAAGACGAGTTTGTATTTGTAATGTCCCTTCTTATGTGCATTACAATGTGATAAGCTATATAATGCATGTTTATTACAATAAAATAAATTAAATTAAATGAACTTAAATATTGGTGTGGTCACAATAAATATTCCTATTGGGATAGTTCATGTGTTAAGTGTTAAATATAAGGGTGTTAATTAAAACACAAACTGTTAATATCAACCATTACAACCTGGCGCTTTGGCAAATTTCAAGTTGTGTAGACAGATTTGTCGATTGAACAGGACTAAAGTTGTTGAATAGTAATAAACATAAAAGTTCAAACATACTAAAAAATATGATCCCCCTGCCTCTAAGGACTTTACAGTAAACAAGGTGTTATTTTCTGAATTGAGGTATCAAGACAGATTTGTGCCATGATTGTCACAACGTGACCGAATGTTACAACAAAAAATGAGACATACCTGCTGAGTCCATTCAAAAAAAGTGACAACTTGTTACAAAAGTAAAAGCCAGACATGTGGAGTGTGCTGAAATGGGGTTTGTCCAAATTGGACTGCCACTGAGGCAATCCTGAAAAACTTTGATTAGTGTTTCTAGGGAGGTTAGTTTGAACAAAAAGCCACAGGCCATTGTCATAAATGTTTCATTTTCCATCACCCAACCTGAACAATCTCACTATACCACATAAAATTAGGCTTTTGAGTTATTGCTTGTTTGACTAATTTCTACACAATTTTCCAAGTTTGATGCAGTTTTGCCGACCTGAAACTGTGGTAGAAAACTGTTTAACTTGATATGAATACTGTAAAATCGTAGTTATAAAGTCCCCCCCCCCCAACCCCCTTATAGGCCTATCTATTTGTAAACAAAAAAATGTTTCTAGTTACAAGCACCCCCCCCCCCAGTAATAAGCCCCCATTCTGCGACACACCCACTTTTATGTAGAAGTTTAACCAAAATGCATTTTCTCTGGGCATCGAGCTATGAACTCAGTGAACACACAATTAATTTCATGCATTTAAGAGCGTAATTACAGCTGAATGCCATTGAGAAGACCTTGATCAGCCCAGTCAAAACGTTCTGGCAGTTTGCGATTTGGCCACCTATGACGAAATGGCTGCCGCCTATTTCATGCTAAAGTTCATTAATTTGACAACAAATATGAGGTCTCTACTTGTTCCCTTGCCTAATAATCCAGCCATCTTGCCTGCTACTCAGAAACATTTTAACTGAGCTGCTTGATGTTAAAGGTGCATGGCCTTCCATTTTTCTTTCTTTTTCTGGAAGTAGGTACCAATGCATTTCATCCACAGGGCACACCGATTGTTATCCATGTGAAGTTAAAAATGAACATGTACCTGAAAAGTTAATTACAACAGCTCCAGTAATCACTAACTAATCTCCCAGAACTTTTGCAGCAAGCAAAGGTTCTTAACGTTTTCCTGAAGGGCATAAAACAACAAGCTTAGTTTGCTAGCCATGCATGTGTAGAAAACAGGTCAGCAGAGCAGATGTTTTTAAGGCATACAAAACAACTTTTTACTTGCCTGACATAGTCGCCGTTGGGGTCCAACTTCCTTCCAAATCCAACAGGACAAATGCAGTTGAAGAACTGTTGGAAAAAGGCACTGCAAGATAGCCACATCCAGTTTCCTGCATTCAAACTCCACTCTGCATCTAGAAGCCACCGCTCAAACACCTATCATTGCGAGATTATTAATTGTTATGAACTGTTTATTAATTATTAATTGTTAACTATTTTCAACCATAACCTAACAGTTAGAGAGAGTTTTAGAGGATGTGTAATTGTGAGTATTGGAAAGCCCTGTCTTGCTGTTGCTATTTTTAAAATCTTCACACTCTTGAGAAATAATAGAATGTAATGGCACAGTCATCACACACACACAAATTTATTCTGCTACCCTTCATTTCCTTCCAGTTTACAGAAAACTATGATAATTGTGTTCTTTGTTTCAAAGTCAGCATCAGTGACAGACCATTTTAACTTTGATTGCAAATAAAGCTATGCTTATATTTCATGTAATTTTATTGTTTCAAACAGATTACGAGCGCTTCAAAGTTTAAATTTGGGTTAAAAATTTAATTTTCATAAAAACAATCAAACAAATCTAAACAAAATTACATATGAATATGGTAAATGGTATGACACACTACCAGTTGTTTGAAGCATGGTTTGTGCAACTCGACCCAGGATTATAGACTTTTTCATTTTTGATCACATGAGAATTGTCCAATGATGTCATTATTCTGTTTTGAAATTAATATCAACTGCTGTTTCTATAAAATTACTTCTGTCTGGCAAAAAATTCTCAAGTACTGCAAACATATTTCCTTGATCATGGGCATTGTCCAATGATGTCACTACTCTATTTTGAAATCAATATCAAGTGCTGTTTTTATAAAATGACTTCTTTCTGGGAAAAAATTCTGAAGTACATTGTACTTCAAACATATTTCCCCAAAAAGCTATGATAGGTCTGTGGCCCTTAATTACCTTCATCCCTTCTTCCCAGCTGATCCACAAATCCCCTCTGGTAAGGAAACACCCAACTGCATGCCGAGCTAAGTGATGGATCCACCCTTCTTGCTGTAGTTGTAACATTATAGCATCAATCCATGGAAAGCCTGTTTGTCCCTTAATAAACAAAAGTTATAGGTAAAATGAGTCATTTTAGGTGATTTGTCCCTGAATAGGCCTAAGAAGAAAATTGAGCTGCTGATAATGACTTATGTGTCCAGTCTGTCAGCTGGAGAGTATTGTGGTGCAAATCACATACGTATGTATTCTGGTCTTTGGTACCCGTTTCTAAGGCCCAATTTCTTTTTGCAGCTTCTTTTAAAGTGTTGGCACAACCTCTTAAAAATCTGTTGCACTGCAAAAGACTTTTTTAATCAAGCTGACTTAATTTCATTAATAATTTAATTACTGCACTGAAAAATTGTACTGAGTACATGTATTGTGAACTTGTTACCCATTTGATAATGTCATCTCAAATACTGGCTTGTGATTGGCTCTAAAACCGTAGCGTGATGTGTAAATGGGTTTGCAAGCTGTTTTGCCTAATTTTGTTTACTCTCTCCAAACAATGTTTGTATTGTGATACAAAACTAAATTCAATTTTGTGACGACATTGCAGCGTTATAATGATGGCGTTGGGAGAAAATAAACGTATATTCCCGTATTGGGCTCCACTGCCCAACATGGAGATATATTTTCTCCCACCTAGCTGTCAGTATAAAGCCGTAATGTCATCTGAAAATTGAATGTAGTTTATAGTAAACCAGCCTTAAAGTGCCCATGTCATGAAAATTTTTATTTTCCTATTTGAAAGTCCATATTAAAAAATGAACTTCTGCGAAAGAATTTTTTGATTCGAACGAAACGCGAATTTTTTACGATTTTTTAAATCCTACTTTTATTTGGTACACCCCTTCCGCTGGTCAGCGTTTCATGGGCTCGCTGTGACGTAGATTAAGGAACGCATGTTGGCGTGGAACGCCAAAGTATCGATTCCTTTTTCAAGATCCGCTGTGTTGTTACATCGAGCGGCAATGAATCTTTCAGGCATTTTTACGTATCAACCCTACAAAAATCCTTATAGCGTTGATGTTATCACGTGTTCCTTAATCTACGTCATAAGTCGAGAGAAGACTTGAGCGAGTGGTGTGCCAAGATGGCGGGCAATTTAAACGCTTTTAAAAAATCGTAGAAAATTCGCGTTTCGTTCGAATCGAAAAATTCTTTCGCAGAAGTTCATTTTTTAATATGGACTTTCAAATAGGAAAATAAAAATTTTCATGACATGGGCACTTTAATTCTGCCAAATGAATGCGTAGTTTAGGATAGAGATGACAGAACTTTGTTACTGAAAGATTCCACATGTATCATGTCAGGCAAATAAGTGCTCATCTGACAAAGAAGAGAGAATAGGAAGGAAAAAAGGAACAGAAAAGAGAGGGACTTGCAATGCGTTGCTGTAGCCCTTTCGGCTCACTGGGCAAGAGTCTCCAAAAGGAAATGATACAAACCTCCTCCCATCTCTTCAGTCTTTCTGGGTTTGCAGTCCATGGAATTTGCAGACACACTGGGTTTTTATCCATTTTATCAAAATTTGGGTTGTTGGCAGCCACAGTGAAGAAAAACTCTCGCCACAAAAGCTGTCCATATAAAGAAATTGGAGGGTCTTTGCACTTGACCTGGAAACCAAGAACAGAAATCTTTAGAACTGATTCCTGTGATCACTGCTGTCAATTAAAAGACAAGTGCTTAAGTGGTTAATTCGTTACTTGTTCTAGCCTGCATAGCTGGTGGAATTGTTGTTGTTGTTGTTTTTTTGTGCAAGGCAAAGTTTGGCTGTGCTGACAAAATTTTTCCTTGGGTATGAACAATCCAGCATGTTAAACAACTTACTGGATTTGTAAAAGATATTGCCTCGAATACAAGCACTCTGTTAGGATCAAAGAAGGCTAGTCATGACAACAAGAGAGAGCTGAATTTAAAAACAAACAAACAAACAGAAAACCAGGAAATGACTGTTTAGATAGTAATAAGCCTGTCAAACTCTCCAGCTGGCCTGGCATCGGACACCAGCAATAATCCAACCAAAATTTGAATTTTGAACTGAGGCTTGTTTTGAATTTTGAATTATTCATCAGAGGACCGGATTATTGAAATGGCTAATGAAATGATATTTGCAGTAATGAATGGGTTAATCTACTCTTGGGAGGAACCCTTCACCTGTTTTGACTCTAAATGCTGCCTAACTTACCTTTCTGTAGAGCTCTGTTAGTCTGTGATAGAAAAGTCTTGGTGACAAGCAGCCAAATCTTAGATAAGGACTCAGTCCAGCATGGCTTGGAAACAAACTGTTTGGGGTGACTTTAGGTTTTTCAAAACTTGCTATCCATGCCTGTGCAATAGGAGGAAGTGATTAGCTTTATTGGGCTCTCAACAGCTCTTGGAAAAATAGTAATTCATTGCAGCAGTCCTGACTGTGATGAATTGGAAAATTTTGTGCTCAGTCATTCAATTCCTGGTACTCACTCATATATATCTAAGTCAACACTACAACCGTTGATGCTAAAATTTATTTATATGACAAGTTTGAGCTATGGTGAGGAAATGTATTTACATTTGTTGGAACTACACTGAAAGTGGCAGTGACAAAGAATGTCAATATTTTCCTGTTGGTATGAGCCAGACATGTGCCTCTTTGGCATGAATATAGTCTTCAGTTTCATAAACATATAATTTTATTAGGTTTGACAGATGCAATGTATTCATCTTAGCTCTCAAACTTTCAAAGTTTATTTGAAGGCTTATTCATGTTTGAATTTCTGATAATCTTGTAATCACCTCTAGCCTCTAGAGGAGGGTGTGACTGCAATAATGTTTCTGGGGAATAGGTTCCCATTTCCCCACTCACTGTTTTTTTTTTTTTTTAATTCTAGACATGGTGCCTTTTGCTCAAGTATATGTTTAGGGAAGAACTAGTTGTACCTTTCTCTCTAGATGTCTATCCAGCCTTATCAAGGCTTCTGTCTCGCCACCATGCCATACTTCAGCTGACAGCTTAGATAAATCCAGACCTAATTCCTTCAATGATGGGACCCCAAACTTTTCCTCATGATCTTCCGAGACTGGAGTACAACAGCCTGCTAGGACATGCACATCTAGGGTAGGGCAAGGATGCTCTGGGCAACCCAGGGACCGTACAATAGCCAGAAATTTCTTGTATGTGAGGGGTGCTGTTCCATTGTTGTCTTTAATGATCCTAGAAGAAAAAATTACTTCCTTTTTTCTCATAATCTTGCAGCTGTCTATGTATGTGGCTGTTTTTTTCCCTACAATTGGCAAATTTGAAAAAAAAAATTGAAAAGAAATGAAAGTAGGGAATAAATGGAACACATTTTCATGCATGCAGTGGCACTGAAAAATTGCAACACCCATGCATGCCAAAAAAAAAAAAAAAAAGAATCAGGGCCTTTGACTTTTTGGCCAGAGCAAAACTTAAAAGGCCAGTTAATTTTAGACTAGTCAGGACAAATTCTTTGCACTCTTGGGTAAATATTCTTCCTGAATCCTGAGACAATAGGGCCATTTATACGGGAGAAAATAAGATGCATCTTAAATAGGACGCGAACTGCTCATATAAATGGTACAAAACAAGCGTTCACGTCTTATTTTAGATGCGACTTACATAAGACGCGTCTTATCTTGGAACAGAATTTTCGGCTGTTCTTATTTTGTCCGCATCTTAAATAAGACCTGAACTTCCTTGTATAAATGGTTTTGCGTCCTAAATAAGACGTGAACTATAAGTGCGCATGTCTGTCACGTGCGTGACGACAACAGCAACATCGTCATTTCGTTGACGAGTCACCCAAAATAAGACGCGAACCATTTATACGAGAATTTCGCATCTTATGTAGGACGCGAAGGTATAAATGGTACAGTTCGCGTCCATTTTAAGACGCGTCTTATCGTCTCCTGTATAAATGGCCCTAATGTGTAGGGGACTCTTCTGTCCTCACCAGCACTTCATATAATTGAGAGGAAAATAATGATAAGAGGATATCATAGACATCCTCTTATCATGAGAGAAAGAAAACGACAAGCAATAAGATGGATAGGTCTGATCTACATCCTGTTCTGAGTTGTCCCCAGGAAGGGGACTGGCCGAGCAAAGATCAATCAGCTAATTGGAATTTTTGCACAATTTACGCTTATATCATTTAGGATCATGTTATACTATGTTTCTGCTGAAGCTGCTGCACATATCCATTTTAATAGAGGGTCACCTATACACCACTGCAAAACACAATTACGTAAAAAATACCAAGCCCTTTCACATGTCTGGTTTACACTAGTAATGGAGCAGGGGTTGACTAATAAGGGGAGTCATAAGAGAAAACCAAACAACCATGACATAAGTGTAGTTGTAAGCTAGACGGAATCGAACTCACAAGGATCAGAACGTTTCCATTTTCTTCCGATTCTGCTTGCAACTTCATTTCTTAAGATCTAGTGAAAACTGCTTTGTCAGAGTGGTCAGAGTCACAAGCAGAAGTGGAAGAAATAATTATTATAAACCAATCACAATTCTTGTTCTCATGCATTGTGATCAGCATAATTATTATTCTTCTGCTTGCAACTGCATCACTATGGTGTCACTTGATCATAACCAACAGAGTTGGAGCAAGAATTAGAATTGCTTGTGACTCCGATGTTTGATTTCCACTAGATCTTAATGCTGTACTCTGCTGATTAAAACTCTAACGCCGACTCCGTCATTAGTGAAAAACAGCCATCATGATCCATCATGTCACGTCCCACAAATAGGTCATTCCGTGTTCCAAGGGAATGTGGTTATTGTTTTCTTCCCCCCCTCAGATAATAACCTTTAACGAACATGAATGCACTTTCTGTCCTCGGGTTCCTAAACAGATGTAAGGTTATATGGGGGCAGTTAGCACACGGTGATGAATGTAGTTTTAGTTTACCTATTTAGGGCCCGTGGGCACTAGGCAATTTTTTGTTTATTTTAAAATCTGTTATCAGTTCCTTGATACAAGTGCGCCCGATGATTTGTTCTTCTACAAAATGTTTTCAAGTTTACCAAACTTCATGCCAGAGGCGCCGTCGTCCAGCTTTGGAGCAGGTCAAATTTTTGTCAAGCGTGAAAACTGACAGATTTTACAATTTACACGGCATGATCTGACGAAAAAGTTTTTAACTGGGCCCACGATTACCAAATTGAAAATTTGGCGGAGACAATTTTTGTTGAGATTTTTGGTTGAGCCAAACAAATTTTGTCAGCCTAGTGCGTACGGGCCCTTACCCTGTTGATGGGGTTGGCATTAGGTCGTCTAGGCACGAACGACTGAAACCATTTGAGCGCATGCCACAAGGGTTCACGTGCGACTAGAAATATTTCGAATCTGTAAGCTCAATATCTGCTATTATATGGAAAAAAGAATAAGTTTAAATTGCCGGTAAGCATTCTGTTTAAATTAAGTGATCGCTTAAATTTGCTAAACAAGAAATGTTATCACAGTTATGTTACTCACAATTGTGGATCATAAAGCGTGTGCGATCGTCGAACGGCGACCTCCACCCCCGACTCTTGAGCGAGCATGCGAATAGCGGCATCTTTCTCCCTTCCAAAGGGTTCTGAATCCTCCTCAAAAGTCAAAAAGGAGGTTTTCCATTCCCGAAATAAGCGAGGGAAGACATCGGCCGGTTGTCCTCGCACTACAAAAAGGCGGGAGTTAAGTTTACGAAGGCTATCGTCTACATCTTCAAGAGACTGAAGCAAAAACCTCCACAAGTTAAGACCGATACCAGTTGTGTGATCAACCTTTGTGTCCAAAACGTAAATTACTCGAACTGTGTCGCTCCCTTTCACTGCTTCTAAAAGAGAGGGATTATCGTGCAATCGAAGATCTTTTCTGACCCAGTGAATAGCATGTTTCTCCTTTTCCTTGGCTTGCCTATTATCCGCATAAGCAACGGGGTTACAGTCCTTGATACACTTTGAATCATTAGACATTATATCGAGCTGATTCTCTTTTCTCTCTTTGAATGGTTTGTAGCAAAATTCCCCAGAAATGTGACATCCTTCATGTTGCATTCGAAAGGCCACGAATCAACCCATGATAACGAACAATAGGCGATATGAAACATATGAGGTAAATAACAAGAAAATACGAAAATATGACAGTTTTGTTATGTAAGTTTCACTCCTTTTCGTGAAACGTGCAGATTTCACGTGCGGTCGACAGGCGATTACCTGTGTGTACCCCCGAGAAAACAGAGGCACGTGCAGCCGACACGAGACTTCGAGAAAGGTAAACAATGCGTGCAAAATGGCCTCTTCTTGCCTCCAAGAACAAGTTCTCTGTATGTTGCTGAAAAATGGAGAAAATACAAGTGGGAGAAAAATTATTCGCTAGATGCTTCTAGCCATGTTGAAGCATTATGGAGCAATAGCTGTTACATCTGATTTTTCTGCGGGCGCACAGATGTTTCCGCATTTTTCACAGTCCAGCCAGCTGTGGGGGGTGACATAACGAGGAACCGTTCTCTGTCTGACTCACAGATGGGTTAGTAAAAAGGCTGAGATCATTTTTGAGAGCTAGGAGAACTTTTTAAGTGGATAATCAAAATGCACGCGTGGTGGTTCATAAAGCCAGGAAATAGCTTTCACTTAAAGTTTGCCCCCACCTCTAGAAAACGTGACCTTCTTTCTTGGAATTGAATGTTGTGGTGAAAAAGGTCGGCACACACGAGGGGACTAATTGCAGGGACTAGTGGGGCTCCAGCGCCTCCAAAAGGGGAGACAGAGTCCTCTTACAATGATCTTGATCTTTATTTTACAATTTTAACTTGCATCAAAACCGTGAGAACTTAGTACTGCCTGTGAACGCTGGAACGAACTTGTAATAGCCAGGGGCGGATCTAGCATTTTTTGAAAGTGGGGGCCGAACAAGAATCGTTAGCGCGCCTCAGTAGCGCCTTAGGCACTACTTTCTAGGGCGGACTGGGGGCATGCCCCCCCTAGAACATTTTGAAAATTTTGGTACTCTTACATGCAATCTGGTGCAATCTGGAAAGTAAAATATCAGGATTCCATATTGAATAAAATTATAAGTTGTGGTGTTAGGTAATCAGAAAGTACACAAACAAACGAAGAATTGAAAAGTACAGAGTAGACCACGTGGAGATTGTTTAGCTGGTAGCTAGTAGATTGA
>BLFK01000113.1:3159152-3191949 GCA_014634185.1 Astreopora myriophthalma | reverse complement strand
GGCAGGGGGAGGGGTGGAGACACTACATAGGCATTATTAGAGGTATTTCATACCAGTCATAAGTTACTAAACTTAAAGGTAATAACAATTTTCCATTCCTTTTGAAGGTACCAATTGTGGCCCTGACAGCAACTGCCACTCCAGCTGTAAGAAAAGATATTTGTCAGTCCCTGAAGCTAAGGAATGCTAGTTACGTTTGTACAGGATTTGACAGGTGAGGTTGTTGCAAAGACGATGACTGTTTATATTATGTTCATAATAAAAATTATCATATAGTACCAAGTTACAGGTGGTTAATATCAATACTGCAGAGGTGTGAGGACTATACTCCCTTAAAGCCAGCAACACATGCCCACTAGGCGATTTTGATCACCAGCAAATTTCGGTTGCTGCGTGGTACGGGCACACCTGGCCATTTTATACACTAATTGTAGGGAATTTCCACTCTACTTTTGTTCCCAGGTGTCTCTCAAAGTAAAAATGGCCACTGTCCGGCAATTTTTAATTAGTCACAATAAAATCATAACGTCTTATTGGTGGAGTTGTTCAGCAATTCACTGTGATTGGCCTATACAATCGCAGGAGCAGGCACAGTAGGTGAATTGTAGCAAGTTTAATTGCCGATATCTGACATGCTAGATACCGGCGATTTTATACGCCGATCGCTGCAATCAGCAAAAATTGCTTAGTGTGCCTGGTGCTGCTGATCGCTGCAATCGTCATATAAAATCTCCTAGGGCATGTCGGGTGCTTAATGTCAATAATTGTAAATTGTGATATGGTTTCATCATTGTAATATTTGTAGTTTTGAATTATAGCATGCCTCTATTTTTTTCTGTTCCAGACCTAACTTATACTTTGAGGTGTCCAGAAAGTCCAGCAACATTAAGGATGACTTCAAGCCTCTCCTGATTAGGACTGGAGATAGGTGAGAAACCGCCCTTAACTCGTGTTCACTTCTGTCCATCCAATCGCTTTGCTTTATGCGGCAACCAATTAACAAATGGTAAATGCCATAGCGTGCACTATTGAGTTATGGATGCACGCAGGAGGATGCTAAGCACGAAAGAAGTGTAAGAGTCACATGAGGCGATAGCCGAGTGCGACTCTAGCTTCTTGAGTGCCAAGCAAACCTCCCAAGTGCATCCATAACTCAATAGTGCATGCTATGGCATTTACCATTTGTTTTATAACATAATATTGAGACATTGGAAGTACAGAAGTCCTTTTATTGAGCTGCATCACAAAAAATGTTTGTGTAGTCTTACATGACAAGAGAAAACAAGCGCGCAAAAATTAGCACACATGTCAGCAGCGTACACCCATGGGCAAATAGTAGACGCTGAATTAACCAATCAGAGCGTGCGCTTTGCTTTAGTTATGTTATAAGACAAGGTATATGATGTCGTTAAAAATTTTTCAAACTAGTTTGTTTTTTAATTTCCGTTGTTTTAGATTATGATATTGTCTACAAGACGAGGGAAAGTAAAAAACTAACTACTGTGAGAAATTTTAACCAAGGAAAAATTTTAACTACAACATATATTTTAAATGATAAATTAGGATATTTATGTGACAATGACATCTCAAGCCGTGCAAACTGTATGATTCACAAGGCACTGCCTCAGCCACAACTGCTATCGAGGTACAGCTAAATTTATAATATTTTTGCTCCTCTCTGTAAGGTCCTCATATGTGATTATTTGTTATGTAATTCACAGAGCAAAGATTGAATATTCATTTGATGGTCCTACAATAGTTTATTGTCCAACCAAGAAAGCAACTGAAACAGTAGCCAGAGAACTTGATGGTAGGGGTGCTGTTACACTGTAGCATTCTTTTGACTTTTTTTGGCTAAGTTTTGTTTTGCACACTCCATAAGTTTCATAGGTTTTTGAACCACATTCAGCTGATTTTTCTTGTGTGGTTACATCTTATCAGCAGTATATTAGTTTTGTTAACTCATATCATGGCCGGACTGTGTTCCTACCTTGTCAATCCCATTGATACCAAATTTCAGAAAGTCATCCACCCTTGCAACGCAAGCAACTTAAGAGAGAGCCTGAAACAAAATCTATGCTTTAATGGGACTCAAACCCATTATTTTTATATGCATCTTCTCTATAAACATGATTTATTTTGTTGCCACTTGAATGGAACATATTTTTACAAAATGCTGGGTTAGTCTTGATGATAACACTGAGAATGTTTGTCGTAGTAAAAGTGAATTTCAGGTTGAAAATCTGGTTAGCCTGAATTTCAGCCACCTCCTCTGCTCACTTGGTCACTTGGGGACTTAGCGGCGAGCGGTGGAGGTGGCTGAAATTTGGGCTAAAAATCTGGTTTGATTTGTAATTTTGTAGCGTTTCAGTTATGATAATGGGTGCCTGACATATCAAATCAAAGTAGGTTGCAATAAGTTTTACGTGACCTCTGTTTTACCCACATCATTTTCAAAAGGTCTAGATGGCAGTAAGGCTGCAATAACTTTTCTGATCATATAGGTCTTGGGGTCAGCTGTGAATATTACCATGCTGGGCTAAGCCACAAGGAACGCAAAAGGGCACATCATTTGTTTATCAGAGATGAAATTCAAGTGAGTTTTCAGTAAATCTGAGTACAGCTAATTAATTTTATTATCATTAGACACCAACATGGCGATAATATTGTTTCTCACGCTGGGTTGCCGAGATGCCTACTACCGCAAAAGTGCAGCAGTGCCTTTATTAACGAACACAACACAACTATCATTACAAATTAACTTCGCAACTGTATACTGGCCCACTACTGGTTGTAAAATGTCACTATTCAACACTGTCCGAATGTCCATATCTGCCACTACACCATGTGGGTGGGAGGGAGCTTGCACTGAGGCGGCAAAAGACAAAAACTGCATACGCTAAGTGCGCATGTCTCCAAGCCAGACATGCGCCAGGACCCAGGCTCCCCAGCATGAGAATTCTGTTTCCCGCTTCTTTCATGCTTCAGCCAGCGGGAAACTCTAAACATTTATAGATGGAGGATCAGAAATTTTTAACAGACAGAATTTCATCCTAATAGGAGTCAAACTATCCTTTTTCATCTAATGTGTTGTAAATATATACATTTTTTTAACTAATTGATATTTTAACTATATTCAAATTTTACATAGTGTACATAATACAGTTCTGTATAAAATTTCATTATCGTAGACACTTTTATTATTTGCTTAGTTCATACAGTGGAATATATTTCTATCTTGTTCTTTCAGATCTTAGATTTAGTATGTGTATTAGTAGGCATCCGTGGAATTACTACCAATAAAGCCATTATTGTTAATATTATTATTATACAACTTTCCACAGCCCCAGTTGTGGCTGGTAATTTGGACTGAGTCGAAAGCAACAATAAGTGGCCTAATAATTATTATTCTTGTAATAATAATAATAATAATAATAATAATAATAACAATTATGATTATGATTATGATTATGATTGTTATTATTATTATTATTACTATTATTATTATTCAGTCACAAGGTTCTTGCACCATTGAAATAGCATCATCACTCTTATTCGCACAAAACAAGGGACTGAACTTCAGCAGAGTTGGCACATTGGTGAGAATGCTTGCCCTCCACCGATGTGTTGAAGGATTGATTCCTGGATTTGACATTTTGCGGGTTTAGTTTATTGGTTCACTATTCTGCACCAAGCTGGGTACTCAGGGTTTTCCCTCTCATTGCAAAGAAGCATTGACTTGATTTGATTAATACATCTAGCTATATTTTTCTTCAATCTTGTAAACTGCATTTGACCATATTCACTAGTAAATTTGTGCTCTTGAAGTTGATGTGCCAGAAAAATAGAAGAAAACCCAGATCCTTGTTTTGTTTTCTTATATAGTGCATTGTGGCTACAGTGGCATTTGGAATGGGGATTGACAAACCAGATGTCAGAAAAATTATTCACCATGGAGGTAAACCTGCTTGTAGCCCCAAATTAGGTGTACTAAGTGTTTTGCTTGGCAGATGTCAATCTCTATTTTCAATGCATCAAATGGGAAAATGGGATTTTTGGAAGACTGACAGAGACTACCATCAACTTTAGCAAGCTGAGAAGAGTCAAGACTTGAAGAAGTTAGGCTTTGCTTGTTTTAATGAAAATTATTGTTGGCCAATTTGCAGCTATTCAATGGTCCTAATAAAAGTTCTGGAGGAATGTCCCAAGCTGTATGCAAAACATAAGGGCATAGGATGATTAGAAGCCATTTAGAGAGATTTTTCAATGTAGAGAAAAATCGTTTTTGCATAATTAATCGGGCTTAATAATTCATAAGCCCAAAACAAAAGAAATCACAACTGTGAAGGAAGTTTGGATATGTGATCTTAATTAGCATAAAATTTTAGCTACTTCAAACTCAAATTTCTCTTAAAATACCGATTCCTTTGAGAAGCAATATCAAGCACAAAAAAGGTGTTTCATCAGATATGCAAACACCTTGAATTCAGTTTAAAACTTGGCCTTCAGCCTTGTTTTTTAGCTCACTTTCAGTGTTTGGATTTCTGACGAAACACTCTTTTTCATGTTTGATATATTACACCTTAGTGCCTTGTATTGGGCAAAGGTGCACAGTGACAAAATGCCCACTTTTTATCGCTTCAATTCTTCAATTTCATGATAGACTGCCTCCATGACTGACAAATTGAACTGTATGTCCTCAAATTTGATTGACTCAAGCAAATATGACTTCAAACATGAATGATAAATGGAATGGTAATTTATTGATTGCTTTGGGGAAAAAAAAAGAAAAAAAAGAGTAAGAACAACAGACTATGCCAACCGCCATAATTATGTCAACCATCACTTGTCCATTTTAGCTCCAAAGGATATTGAGTCTTACTACCAAGAGATGGGTCGAGCTGGCCGTGATGGGTTAGTATACGTTTATTGAATAAGTTTCTATGCATCTACAATAGGCCAGTTTCCTCATATCAAAATTCACCGTTAGACAAAAGGCATGGAGCGGTTTCAACTGATAAGCGCTCAGAGAGCTGGATCGAAGAGAAAGTTGCGTCACTTACTCAGTAGCCTAAAAATGGAGTGTGTGATTGTGGCTTATTTAGTATGCAGCACGGGAGTTTTTTGCTTTCAGATTGTCAAATCCCTGTTCTTCATGCTAATTAAGCCGCATTCACACACTCCATTTTTAAGCTAGTAAGTAAATGACATCACTTTCTCCTCGATCCAGCTCTCTGAGGGCTTATCGATGGGAACCACTCCAAGTAATGGCGGACCATTAAATCAAAAAATTCTTGTCAAAATAGTCTTCCTCTTGAAATAATTGCATAAAATCTTGCATGCCGAGTATTCAGCACAAGTGCTTTCGAAATGTGAAGAAAAACGAACAGTAATTTTTGATCAACTAAATCTCTTTTGAAGGGAAATCCATTCTAATTATTGGTTCTTTCAACATTTGCTGCTTTGCCCCAGTCTGCCCAGCACTTGTCATGTTTTCTACAGTACTGGGGACTTTTCTCTAAACCGGTGAGTTGTTTTCTCAGTATTATCTATATGCATCTTGCCTGTGAAGCATCTACATGCAGCTGTACAATTTTGCCTTATCTCTATTATATGATTACATAAAAATATAATTGACAAACGTTTTACACAGGGAAACCGTCGGTGTTACTGCATTGCGAACAAGGCTTTGTCATTCATCACAAGCTTATTCTAGAGCACTCTCCTAGACCAACATCTTAGAAAGTGTCTTTATTTATGCCCTACTGTAGCTTGGTGGATCAACCACCATTTTGATCATTTAAAAAAAAAATTAAAAGAAACATTCAAAACCTTATAACATGGAATTCAGGCCCCTAAGATGCTGTGCAACATTAAGGTGGCTGAACACAGTTTTTAAGTACTTATACTTCCTCTACTGCAATATTTAGGCTGTTTTTGCATGAAAGCTCAAACCTGGTCACAAACAAGCACTACCACAAAGGCTTATATTTTTGACAGTTTGGGTGCTGTTGCCATGGTAATGCTTCTAGATTAAAACAAGGGCTGAAGGATGCTTTTTTGTTTCATTTATGGAAAATTCACTTGCTAGTTTTTTTTTGCAGCATTTGCTTACTGAAAAAACAGAAACTATAGTAGGTGTAACAGCTGTTATGATTGAATTTTAACAGACGAACTTTTCATAATTTGCTGACTGGCGTTCTGCGGTTTTCTCAAAAAAGTTTCTGTTAAATTTCAGATTTGTTTTGATAGACCATTTATTTGTCGTCTGAGGTATTCTTATTCCAAATTTCTTGCAAATTTAACAGCTGGTTCATGTGAATTTGAGAAAAACAGGCAATACCCCTCAGTCTCAAATTTTTGAAGCAATGCACATGTGGAGCATTTTGTATGCATCATTTTTTATGCTTTTATTTACGTAATGGCAGTGAATTTAAACCGCATTTGCCGAACTGTCGCTACCATATTTGTTTTGTTTTTCAAAATCTGGCCTTTAAAAAATACCACTGACTGCGAAAAAACTGTGTTCAAACACATGAAGTCTGTTTTGGCTCAGGGATTGGTTAACTTGTCATTGATTACAGGAAGTAATGTCTGTACTAAGTGTAGTGCGTTAGTAAAGTGTGAGGGCGGGGAAGAAAATTGGTTGCGTAGTTCGTTTGCTCTGACTAAAGGGTGTGTGGGATGCCAAGATGGCTTTATAGCACTACATGTAGTTTTTGCTCAAAACAGTTTTGATGCAAATCAGGGAAGGATTTTGCTTGAGCTATCTCAGTTTTTAGTTAGAGATACGTATATATTTAGCTGATTTTTTGTATTTGAGTTTCAGTGATTTAGCACCTTAGTTGTTTTGCATGAAATCTATTACAGGCATTTATTGAATGAGATGTCTGTGCAGTCCTTTAAAGAACATAAGCTGAAGATGTTGAACAAGCTTGAACAGTATCTTACTACTACAGATTGCAGGAGAAGGTAAAGTTAATGTCAAGAAGATGCAAATTTGCATCCTCCATCTGTTGGCCCATCTCTTGTACTTAGGCCCTCTCTGAGGGAAACTACATGTGGGCCACCCAGAGCTCGAAGCTGTTGTTCACGTTGTAACCAAAACTAGTAAAAGACTGTTCCTTGAGTGACCAGTGTTGCATGCGTCGTTTGTGCCGGCCAACGCATCTTACTCCTTTCTAATTTTATTTAATTATTTGTTTATTTTAATATTTATTTTGAGGTTGTTGTGATTTATCAAGAGACTTTTTTTGTCAACAGAACAATTCTAGCTTACTTTGATGATAATGTGGATAAGAGCATTGGTGGAAAGGATGACTGCTGTGATAATTGCCGAAACAGGTTTGCATTATGAGTATTTAACACCATCCAATAATGGGGCTACAGCAAATAAAATGTAATGTTTTCTTACAAATGATTTATTGTATACATGTGTACTATTTTTTGCCATGCATTAACCAAAAATACATTATCAAGTAAGTTATTTTTTCTCCTTAAAGAGCCCTTAACCCACATATGATGGATGACAAGAGAGATTTTACCAAGGAAGCTAAATTACTCCTCAATGCGATAATGGTGAGAAATAATATTGTCATTATTATCACTTGTTTGAAAACTATTATTTTCTGTGCAAGACTTCACAATGTCTAAGCAGTTCTACATTTACATTTGTTTGCTGTGCCATGTAGGTCAGCAAACCGTTTGATTTTTTTTTTGTCAAAAAAAAAAAGAAAAAAAAAGTTCTCTGTTTCTTTGCAAAAATGATCGGAACCGTTCCACTTCCTATCGGACCCGTGCCACTTTTCCTCCGTCGTGTAAACACGCCTTTAGTCATCCTCAGTATAGATTGTGCTTTATACTTTTCAGTGGAGGGTAAATAAAGTTTTGTTTACTTATTTTTATTTTGTATTTCTTTTCAGCTAACTGGAAATGGTAGATTTGGCATTTCAGTTCCTGTCTTGCTATTGAAGGGTTCAGTAAGAACTATTCTTATCAACTGAGCTTCACCATAAAACGTTGATGAGTATAGGTGGTTTGCACGTTACGTCATCGCCGCCATGTTGGTTGACGGAAACAATAGATCTCTCATTAGCTCCTTTTGTTCGTCAACCAGCATTTGTGTATCTCGCCATTGTCATCTGTGTCTCTAGAGATTAGTTGCAAACCACCAATTCAGGGCACGGGAATAGCAGGAATTCATTTTGGGCTTGCAGATTTGGGCCTTTCATTAGCTGTTATGGCTTGTGAAGGTTGTGCTCCAAGGGGTTTTTTTTTCCGGGTGTTCTGGTTCTTCCTTCTCAAAAACCAAGAATTGATCTGGAACACATGAACACTTCTAAACGAGTCAGTTCTCGTAAGCTCCTTAGTGCTCCATGGGTAAACCAATTACATATGAATCGCCAAAGGAAATCAATCTTTATTTATTTAAGATGTCCTACATGTATTTTTCAGAACAATAAAAAAGTCCCACAATGGCTGACAAAGAACAAAGAATTTGGAGCTGGCAAGTAAGCGGACATCTTCTACAACTCACATATCTTATGTAGTCGTCATGAAAGTGTTGAATTTCCATCTTGATGTTTTTCCGCAGTTTTCACTCTGACAAATGGTGGAAGTGCTTTGGTACGTATATCTTAGCAGATTGTGGCTCTTTAAAGTAACTGATGACCGTAACAATAAGCGTACATTCAACAATTAGTGTGTGTAATGCATTAGTGAGTCTGTAGGCATTTCCTCGCACTGTGTAAAAATTGTCCGTACCATGAGGAGGAGGAGGCAGCGTTGCCTGTCCGAGGCGTTCAGTTTGGTAAACGGGGCGCGATAGTACCGGCAGAGCGAGGCGAAATATTGGGACGAAAGATGGAGGGGGATTGGGGCAGGCAGTCTTACCGCCGCCCGTCCAAAACCACCTCCTGCCAGTTGGGGTTGCTGTTATGTTTGATTTGAATTGTTACTTTCAGGTAATTTAAGTGAAGTTCCGGTGAACTAGCTTGGTAGTTAAGTGCAATTCCACTAGGAAAGAAACCATTAACATTTTTTTTACATTTTATCATCATGAAATGCTTTGCAGGCCGTCAACTCGTGAACCTCGGATTTCTTCACGAAAAAACCAATCCTGGTGGTTATGGGTCTCTCACAGCTCTCTCAGGTAAAGCATCAGACGGACCACAGCAACTAATTTTGTCTGTCTCTGCCGGCAGGGGTGGGTGGTGGGGGGAAAATAGTAATAGTTATAATCCAATTTTGCGCAATTATTTCAGTTTCAGTCTGTTATCCAAGTATGAAACTGGTATGAACGGCGTTCAAGTTTGTAAAGACAATGACAATTTCATCGTCGTGTGCTGACGTTCTTCCCAATCCGCTGATTTTGGTCATTTGACGTTGTTATTAGGGAGTTTACGAAACGGCGATGATGACGGCTACGAGGACATCATTGGAAAATACAAGTTCGCGTTATTGGTACCACTAAACACCACTTTCATGTCGTTCCATGTTTAAAATGTGTAGTAACTGTCGATGAATTAAACTGCTACGAGCGGGTTAGAAACGTAGAGAGAGAACTGAAAATTTATCGTCATGTGCTAGTGTCCTCCACAGAACCTTAAATTTGGTCATTTCACGTCTTCGTTTAGGAGATAACGGCAAAGAAATGTACCAAAATGTAAAACGCACGTGCAGAGCCATTGCTATTGCTCACTAAAGCTATTGCTTTGTGGCGTTCTCCTTGCCGTCGGGGTCGTGGTTTCAAAAACTCCCTAATTTTTACAGAGGACGACAAAGAAATGTACCAGATTGTAAAATGCACGTGCAGAGCGTGCAGAAGGATTATATTTACTGGTTAAACCTGTTTTTTTTGTGGCGTTGCCGCTGCCGTTGCCGTAGCCCTTCCCGCTGCTTCAGCTCCCTCATTGCATTTCAGTGGCGGGCTATTGCAATGAGAAACATTCAATAAACGGGTATCATCAGCACCACTTCTGAAAATTAGTAAAATATTAGAATTTGAGGGAGGCCATTGTCGAGGAGGGAGACCACTCTCAAGGACACTGAAAGCCTTAAAATTCTTTCCGGCTGTTCAGTAGTGGCACCTTGATAACTTTTGTAGAATCACTACATGATGATGATTATGTCTTTCTAGGCAAAGGTGAGAAATGGCTGAAAGAATCTACATGGGATGAAGCTGTCAAATTGGAGCTGACACCCAACCAGGTTTGTGTACCTTTCTGGTCTTTCAAATCTCTTTCAGACTGCTGAATAACTAGCTCAGTTGGGTTTTGAAAGTAGTCTCACATTTGCTATGCTTCTGCGTTTCATTGCTTAGGATAAAAATGGAAACGTTCTGAATCTTGCTACCATGATTCGATCAAGCCTATGACTGCGCTCAATGTATAAAATTTCAGTATCATCAATCGTGCTTAAGACTCCGTTGTTTGGTTTTCACTTGGTCGTAAGCGCTCTTATCACACAGCCGCTTATATCTCCTACTACGACTCCAAAACTGGCCTTGAGAAGCATTTTGCAGCCATTAGAGCAGTTTTCAATTGGGTGTCGTAAAACCAATACCAAAGTAACTACTCCAACCAATCACTGCAGGTGCAAACAGCCCAATGAGCCAATCAAAATGATTCGTTTCAATTCCATGTAAGTTGCTCAAAGCGCGGGAAAAATCGCGGGTGCAAGTCGCGATTGGTATTGATTTTCATTCACTTTGGTTGATAAACTGGCGCGAGATTTTTAAGCCAATTACTAAGCGTAGCAATCGCAACGGAGTAATTACTTTTGACAGTCATTTGAAAACCGCTCTATCCGCGAAAAATGTGTTTATATGTACGATTTCTGTCAACAGGATCTTTTGTCAGCCGAAAAACCTTCACCTAAGTAAGTACAAGACGTTTTCAGTCTGATTCAGTTCTTGCTGAATGAGTCCTAATACTCAGAATTGTTTTCATTTTCAGAATCGTACTCCCTGTGAATGAGATCGTGGTTCCTTCAACTTGGGAACAGCCTCGTGGAGCCCAGGTTGCCACGCCCTCAGTACAACCAGTTGTTGACGAAAAGGAACTGGAGCTTCAAGTGAGCAATTTATCATTGCTTACCTTTAAGAAAAAATGCGTGAATGAAGGCGAACGAACGGGAAAATGCACATGCATTGCCAAGTGTATAAAAAACAACGATGGAATGGGGTAGAGGGCAAGCGCGTGAAAGCATTGAAAACTTTGTTTTCGCGGGAAAATAAGGAAAACTGTGTAAGGGCGGGAAAACGTGGAAGCTGTGTCAAGCCCAAGTAAAACAAACATGCCATTAGAGACAGCGCGTCACCCAAGCCGAAAATAGACTGGATACCAACTCAGAGGGAGTTGGTATCTAGTACGATAAGTGCGCCTGCTTGTTAAAGCCAAGTTGGGGGAAATTGAAATTCCTGAATAAAATAAACCGGTTCGATACTCTTGAATGATCCTGACTTTTTCACTGTTGATCTAATGGAAATGAATCCTTCTAATGCAATTCGCAGAAAACAAATGCCCCACGCCTTCAAGGCGGAGATGGAGTGGCTTGCGAAAGGCTTTCATCAGCCAAAAACTAAGCGTGAGGTATCCGCAACAACTATTGATTCATTTCAAGACATGATATGGGATAAACTCTGCGACGATCTTCTACCCACTTACAGTGAGGAATTTTTTTTTCCATTTGGAGCTACATGTTAGCTCTTAAAAGGAGACAAACCAACTTCACTTTAATTCAAAACAAGGGTCACTTCGCAGATAGATAATCCTGTCGCGACCGGAAATTACTGTTGCGTGATTGTTGTAACACTTTCACTAACTGAAACATCCTCTGCGGGACTATATTTGAGAACTCACTTAAATGCACAGATCCCACTTGGCTTGATAGCTGAAATGGTAGAGCACTGCACCGGTAAAGCAGGGGTCAGGGCTCGTAACGTTCAAAACTTCGATGATCTGCAAAATCTCACTTGAAACTAGAGCATTTAGGGGTATGCCAATTTAGACCATTTAAGGAGTACATTATAGTACTATTTCAGAGGTTTGTTTTTTTCATCATCAATAGCGAGAAAAAAAGGATTTTGAAACAATAAATCGGTTGAAAGCCATAAATCTAGACAATGGGCCTCTTTGCAAATTTGAAGCATTATTTTCCACGTGCAAAACGTTATTTTCTTTTGGTGTCATCAAATTAATAATGACGAAAAGAACATAAAATGTTCCCAGGGGGGACACCTCTTGTTTGATGCATATAATTCCTTGAAATATGTATCAGTAAAATCTTCGGACTAAACGAGAGAGATTCAATACAATCTTGACTTCTTGTTCCACCTGATTTAAGTTTAACACCAAATGAGCTTGCACGCATAGCTGCATCAGGGAGTCCAGGATGGATATCCACTGACTATACCGCGTGTGTCTTGAATCAATACCGACTTTCAGTACGAAGGGATCGTATTTTAGGTATAAAAAGATGACTGTGCGACCTGAATCGTTCTTGTGTATACAGTTAACATGATCGAATCCATTCCTAGCCTCTCTACAATGTGCAAGTTAAATTGTTGTCATAATAATAATAATAATAATAATGTGAAATATTTTTTTACCACATTTTAATTTTCGATATGCCCAAATGTGCTTCACAATATTGAGCAGGGAAGAAATATTTCACATCAAACAGAAATTAACAATCTCATCTGGCAGAGGTCAGTTTGCTTTTCACAAAGTCAAGTGAAGTAGAATTCGGTATGTTGATAAGAACTACACAAGGTGTAATTAACATTGATTCAAAAGAATTACTCGTGTAGTGTACAAAAAGAAGTTCCTCAGTTTGAAACGATTGCATTCTTAAAACGAATTTTTTTAAATACATTCAGATTTCAATACGTCACTGACTTTTTTAAGATGCACCCAAAAAATGCATAGAAAGGTGGTGTGTAGAAACAATTGATACGGAGTACTTAAAAGGACAGATCTTATTGATTTGCTTGATTTGTTTGTCTATTAGTTGTTGCTAATATTGTAAGGAAAGCGAGCAGGGTGTTCCTGACTTTAAATATTCTTGGAGCGCTGTATTCCATGTTTTTCTCAAGGCAAACTACATT
Organism: Astreopora myriophthalma; assembly: GCA_014634185.1. NCBI lineage: Eukaryota > Metazoa > Cnidaria > Anthozoa > Scleractinia > Acroporidae > Astreopora > Astreopora myriophthalma. The sequence continues at coordinate 3,178,841 of BLFK01000113.1, read as the reverse complement.
TTACGATGAGTTCTCGTGAAACAATCGCGTGCCATTTCTTTGTAAACAGGAGCGGCTTTTTTAAGCGAAAAGTAAACCGATAATAGTTTGTGTTCGTTTAGCACTGATGTTCACCTTGCGAAGCTGCCCTAGGCGACAGGCACTCTTGTTTATCGAAACCAGACTTCCCCTTCCAAGTACCTTACAGTGTCCAGTCTATTTTCGGCTTGGGTGACGCGCCGTCTCTAATGGCATGTAACTACAAAGAGTCAACCACAAGCGCGGGAAAGCGGGTGAGTGGTGTCACGAGCGACAAAACACGGAGGATGTGTCGAGCGCGGGGAAGCGGAAGACCTTACATAACAATGACAAGAACCTGATTCAGTGATCCCCGAGGTTTTTTATGAAAACATGGGTTTGTTCGGGTTGTTCATTCTCAGGGGCTCAGAAAATCTGGTGCAGGGCCGTTTTGTTCGAAGCAGGGTTAGTGCCAACCCCTGGTTAAGTCTGGTTAAATCCTCTTGGTTCTCATGGTATTTAACCCGGGTTGTTATCCGTCTGATGATTTTCCGGGAAAGTACTTGTGAAAAGGGTGGGGAAATTTTCTTGATTACCAGCATGGCTGTTCAAGTTTTGAATTGAGAAGATCCTTCAGGGCAGATTCGGGGTATCTTGATCCTTTCATTTCAGTTAATACCAATGGAATTTTTTTCCAGGGATGTTTGTATACCACCCTTTTGAAGCTAAGAACAGAGTTGTCCCACTCACTGGATTGTCCGCCGTACATGATTGCTACAAACAAGATCCTTCTGGATATCGCCAAACACAGGTGTGAGCAGTAAATACCTCCACTTAACAAACCTCTTGACTAAAAATGTGAGGAGTGTAAGTAATGTCACTTGCATTGATTCAGTGTGATCGATTTCACGATCGACTGATTGATTGATTGATTGATTGATTGATTGATTGATTGATTGATTGATTGATTGAATGTGTCACTCGGTTCACAATCATTATCATGTTTTTTTCCCTCAGACCATCCAGCATCGACTTCCTCCTAAAGGTTGATGGAGTTTCTGAGAGACAGTGTGAACGGTTTGGTCAACAACTTGTAAACTGTGTGGCGACTTTCTGCAAGGAAAATAAACTTGAGGCTGACAAGTTTGATGACCACTCTGACTCAGCGACTTCAATAGCTTCACAGGTAAAACTCAGCTCAGTGGGATTCGCACCTTGACATTGGACGTAGGGCGCTTTCCTTTTGTCAGAACTGGCCGCCGGGCCAGACTAGTCAGTTTGCAAAAAAAAATGCAACAATTTGAGCAAACAGTTGCATGATGTCCCTTACATTCTTTTAGAGGAGTACATATATCATGCTCGAGAAGTGTGTTATTTTGAAGGCGTTGTAGAGTCACCCTACCCAAATGCCCGGTCGGGCCGGTCACTTCTATCAAATGGAAAGCGCCCTTAGTGAAAATACGCCCTCATCAACCGAAAACCATTTTATTTTCTGAGGGACTAAAAACTTTTGTTTCTCGTTTCTAAACTCATCAACTCGAGGCTTGGGTATTTGTTTTTGGCCAACATGGCCGCCAGGTGATAAAAGCCCATAGACTCTACTTTTCTTTTGACGGTTGGAGTGTAACGAGGACGAGATCTAGGCCTATGCTTGCCTGGAACTAGCCGCCATTCTTCTCGTTCCAGTTCAGCTGAATACTAATGTGGCTTATAAGGGCTGGTTTACACGTACGACGCGAGCATAAGCACAGGCAAGATACGCAAGCTCGGTAACGTTTTCATCATTAGTACCTTTTTAGAACAAATGACATTAATTAACAATAAGTTAATACGTCTCCGTATGTTCATTGTGCTTATGTTACGTCATACGTGAGAAAGAGATTGCAGTAGGTTGCTCTCACGTGATCAGCGGCCATGTTTTTTTTTTTTAACCAGAGCAAAAGCAAATGCATAAAAATTAAGTCGGACGATTTGCTTGGGGCACCAACATGGCCGCTGTTTCTTTGTTTGACGACACCCTTTGGGTTGTCAGTGAGGATATTTATACAACAACATGGGGTCTTTTCTCACTTCAGAATTACCCGGCAGAAGCTGGAGGAACTTTCCGATGTGAGCTCAGTCAGACCGTGATAATGACGTATAATCTGTTTCACGAGAATGAGATGAGTGTTGTAAGTAATGGCTTCTCGCTCTCCTGTACGGCAATAAAGATAAAAGTCGCCGAGAGGCAGATAGTTGGATGAGTTAAAAAACGTTGATGAAGCTGTGGGGGAGGGAATGGCTTTTGCGGGTCAACGCCAAGGAAAACGTCTTTCCCAAATGGAAATTTGCGTTGTTGTTAACACTTGCAGTTGCAAATGCCGTCGAGGTTGTCTTCGTACGTCTTAACTCTGTATGTCCCTTGTCTCGCTCAGACGAGCACAGCAGGGCCCAGGTGTATTGGTTCGGTTCCAGATAATAAGGGTAGCTACCGAGTCGCTGGTTGTCTCTACTGCAGTACATGAGACCACCTCGGGACTGAAATCTTTTGCCCCCTCCCGCAAAACCCTGATATTGAATCCGCCAACCAACTTACAACACAACGTTTTTTTTAAATTGTATATGCTAAACACGGTTACATCGCACACAGTTGAATAGATTGCCCCCAGCTTTTATACTTTACGAACAATACATTACTCCCGTAGGGGCCACACTACACGTAGTAATCATCGACAACAATAACGACATTCCAACGATAACTCATGCTACGAAACTACATCCCCCCCCACCCCGCCACCTTCCGAAACTCGTTCTCAAGCTTATCAACTCGAGGCTCGGGGTGCGAGTTCTATTGTTCTTAGCCGACACGGCCGTCGCGTGATAAAAGCCCATGTGTTGGGGGCATACAGAGATCCACTTTGTGAGCTATGGGGCCTGGATTGTGTTGCCATTGGGCTGCAAGCTGCTATACAGCGAACGCATAAATGACTGCCAATTAATTATTCTTTTATGTTTGGGCTAATTAGCCTCACTGTCGTCGTCAGCATGCGCAAAATTCAAAAGGATTTTTACACAAACATGAGGCTAGTGAGTCTAATTTGCATTTATATAACCGAATAATAATAAATAGGTAGTCAGTGAATACACCGCCCTTCATCGCGGGCGGCTGTATTCGGAGGCTAAACAAATAGGCCGCCGTTTATGTATTTTGTCTCCGATCTTTGGCAATACGGTTGATGGTTCTGAGAACCCAGGGATGGTGTTGTAGTCGTCATTGCCATCTCAGAACAGGAGATTTAGCATGAAGCTCTCTAGTGAGTTCAACTGAGGGAGCTAATAGGGACCTCTAGATTGGAGTACGATTACGAGAACGAGTTTTCCTTACTGAGCACGCGCACTTGGAAAATTTTCGACCTCTGAACCTAATGCGCGTTCTCAGAAAAACTCGTACTCCAATCAACCCTATCTTTGCATTTATTCGTTACTTTTAGAAAGAAGTGGCTAAATCCAGGAACCTGGTAGAGGGAACAATTTTTGGCCATCTAGCGGATGCCCTAAAGGCTGGTTATCCTGTGGACTACAGGAGAGGTGTGTAAAGAACTGGGGAGGTACTGACTTTGGGGTGCGGGTGGACTCTGACTGTGGATTTCTTGCTCTTCGTTTGTGCTTTTAAAACGGCTCACTGCCTGTTTGAAGTCTTTTCCAATCTGATGATAGCCATTCTATCACACTGAAAACTCCTATGGTGCCAGACCTATATGAATACCGAGAGAAAATTAGTCTTGACGCTGTTCAGCTTATCTGCTTTTGACGATAAGATGTCCTTCCCATTTTGAAGTTTCATTTTTGTGTGACATTTGTTTACTTTGGGCAGCTGGACTCACTGATGAAATACAAGAGTTGGTGACTAAGACAATTAGGTCGCCCCCAGTTAATTCAGGTATTAAATAGAATGGTTTTCAATAGGCCATTTGTGAGTGCAAGTCAGCCTTCTTTTTCAAAGCGAATCCAAGTGCGAAAGTTATGTGATGGTAATAAGTTTTACTTTGCACTTGAATAAAATATTTTCATAACGCAAAGCAATCTCGTACCCAGAGTCTTTGGGCTCTTTGGTCAGCGGGTGGGCGCCCGGAGAGACTCTGGGATAATGGACGCCATTTTCCCACAAAATCTGGGACGGTTTCTTTAGAAGTTGTTAAGTAGCAGCCAATCAAAAAATTCGAATTTTTTTCATTATCCCAGAGTCTCTCCTGGCGGCAACCCGCTGACCAAAGAGCCGGAGGACTCTGGGTACGAGATTGAACGCAAAGCAAATACGTGCAGCCGCCGGAGCTAAACGCGGGAAAACGCGTGCGAACGAGTGACAATTGGTTTTGCCTTTGCCTCTGATTGGCTGAGAATGTGGTACGAGATTATTAAGTCAATCAAGAAGCGTAGTAGTGCAAAATTATAGTAATAGCAAAATTACTCCCGACATTCAACTGAAAAGCGCACTAGTGAAATTATTTGAAATTAGTTGAGGAGTTATTGTTCTATTTGAAAAGTTTTGCACGGATATAGAAACCTTTGTTAGGGTATTAGCTGCGGGGAAATATGTTGGCGGGGTTATATTAAGCACGGGAAAAGGCCGAGGTTGCGCCAGGTACGGGAAACCATGAAAACGGTACACAGCGGTTAAAAACGTGTAAGCAATGCGCTGTCAAGGGCGGGAAAACGTGGAAGCGATCCAAACCACGAGACATCGTTAACCAATCCCTAGTAGCTGTCAGTTTTTCCAAGGTGAAACAGCCTTCAATTTTGCATTTTGTCTTTCCCGCAGACATAAGCAAGTTGTCGGTGATAAAAGATCACTTGCCTACTCACGTGACATATGGCCACATTAAATTGGTGATTGCGATTTTAGACCTGTCTGGTAAGTCCGCCTCTTGCAGCACCCCAGTTGCGCCCCGGAAGCAGAGCTCCTTAACTTCTAGTTGCCCGCTAGTGAAAGCACCAAGTAATACCCGACCTACTTCACGAGAAACAGCAAGACAACTTCCAGGATGGCTGTCAGGAAAACCCGGCGGAAAGAGAAAGAACCCTTTTTAAATAACGAATGGATTCATATACTTGTTTAGTTTAGTTAAACTTATCTGTCGTCGGCTGATCAATTATTCCGTTAGATTTTGCGTTCGCTGCTTATTTTGCTTCACTAAACCTTAGAAGCATGGAAGTGTGCATTTTGGTTGCTAAATCTTAGCGACGCAAGAGTCACTCAAAAGTTGAGGGAATTCGCTTGTCTGAATAAGGTCTATTCTCGAGGTTATTCCAGGTTTCTTGACGTTCAAGGCGGGATTGGTCTCGCTTTCTATCGATATCAAATTTCTCATTGGTGTTAATAAAAAGGAGTATTTTGAAAGAGAATATTGTTTGTAGTATAATTTTTTTAAGATTATAATACTATATTTTGGTCTGTATAAATATTCTTGTTTCTGTTGTAGAAACTAAATACAAATTGCCCGCCGCTAACTTTATGAATATAACCCCCCAGCCCTACCCACTTCAGATCAAAGATCAAGTTTTAGAAGTCGACCTTTGTAACGATGCCTGGTGTGTTAGAGGAGTCATCAATTGACTGTCGAATGTAATCACGTATAACTTTGGTTTTGGTTTGCATTTATTGAATAAAAAACTTGCGGGAACTTTTCAACCAATGAGATGTAAAACTAAAACCAATTGCGCCTCTCGTCATTCTCGGTTTCCCGCCCTTGGGGCCGCCTGCCTTGAACTTGCTCAGCGTTCTGATTGGCCGATAAAATCAATTCACCAATTCATTCGGTTCTTATTGGCGGAAGGGTGTATTTGCTGTGGAAACGTGATTAGTTCTCCAATTAATTCTCCTTTGGGTCTTAACGACGCTCAGTTGCAAACGGCTCTAAAGTGCTTAAGTTTGTAATTCCAAGCGCTTGCATGGGGGCATTTTCCCGCCACTTGCCGGCAACTGTTACCAGCCAGTGATGGCCGGTAGGCGAGACAGTCGTTACCGTGTTGTTGGCTTGTTTCTGTGCTGTTTTCCTGTTCGTATACTTTCTGTTTGAATGGCGCCGGAAGAGTGCGTATTATGACGTTTATTGTCCAAATTTATTTTGGGAATGAACAGCCATAAAACTCACCGTTGGAATAAAGTGGAAAGTCCTGGGGCACAAATTGTCTGATCTTCTTGATAGCCCAAAGGAAGGTCAGTTAACGCTACATCACAAATGAACAATTTTATATGGATAACTTAAAGAACTGAACTAACTTTAACTCGTAACCTAGTTACAACGATAGGGTTAGGGTTAGATTCAGGGTTGAAATGATTGTGAAGTGCGGGTTAGAAATGAATTGAAGAAGTGATCCTCACACTTTCTGGATATGCACTTGAAAAATTCAAGTGACTTCAACGGGATTCGAACCCACGACCTCTGCGATGCCGGTGCAGTGCTCTTACTGAGGTGAATACTTGTTTTAGTATATACCGAAACAGTGAGATAACATAGCACAAAAAGATGTTTTAACTAATTTATTCCTGTAATGGTCACAATATGTTCGGGCGCAAGTCCCGCGCGCAAATTACCGAAAATATTGAACATAATAAAGAACACTTCTTCAAATGTGGTTGCAAACTCTTTCTGTAGTTGAAACCACTCTGGAAAAAATATCCTTGAAGTGAACAAGTGACATCAACTAAGGTTACGCAATATTAATTTGCATTTGTAAACAAAGCTTTTTCACCGTTTTTTATGGTTAAATTCGGGGTTAAAAATATAAACCATTACCTTTAAACACGGCCAAACCAAATTTCGTCGCTTTCTTTGTGTTTTCAGGATCCGCTTCATCGTTCATTTGGATACTGAATTTCTTCGTTTGTTACGGTTGCAAACCGAGACGCCATTTTTCTCAAAATTCGCGTGAGGGAGCGTAAAAATCGCGAGTTGCTCGGAGGTAAATAGCAAAGGATATTTGGAGTTTGAGTAGCCTTCAACGCTATCCACTGTTTTAGTATATACTAATATGTGTAGTAGGCCGACCACTTTGTTGCTCGTTTCACAGACTCTTTCATGCTGTTGCAAAAATCCCTGGCAAAGTCCAACAAAGTGCAAGTCGGCTGCTTGACGTGGGTGACAGCGTGCACATTTTCAACTTGAATTGTCAGGCAAACCTTTGGCTTAATGGAGAATCCAGAACTCAAAACATCAATGTTTTTATCTAGCCTTTCTAGACCATTCTCCAACAGACTGAGAAATACGACTGTTTTCGCAGCAGTTGTTCCCTGTGGACCATTGGTTGGGCAAAAATTTGGGAGAATCGATCCGTCTTCCCGGAGAGCAGTCAATTCCCGAATCCCGTCAATAAATTTCGCGTTTTCGCGAATCCCGCACCATATTTTGATCAAATCCCGATCCCGGGAACACCCTTGCAGACCCTGATACATGTATTCTTAAAATGAGGAAATTATCAGCAATGACGCGGGTATACTCGGAAAAAAGTCTAAGTGTTCCTAACAGGAGTCGAACCTGGCCCAGGACCTTCCGATAATAGTTAGGATGCTCTACTAATGATCTAAAGGACCGAGACTCATGGGAGCTGGTCATGCAGGTTGGAATTCTAACGAAAAACGTCCTGAATACTTCTGAGACTGAAATATCAAAATGCTGGCATTCTCGCAATTGTCGTCAAGAGGATGCCCGGTTATTGAAGATTGAATTGAACTACTTTTCTCTTTTACACTTTTATACGCACATTAATTGCAGGATATTTCGCGGGAACGTCTGTCCAATCAGCTACCACGTTCTAATCGACATAGCGTGGTGTTGAAATTACCCAGCATCCTCCATTGTCAAAAGCGGAGAGCAAAAATGGCGTCTTTGAGGACGTTCGGTTCGATCGGAACTAATTTTGGCCAGTTTCAATATCCACATGGAATAGCCGTTAGCAGTACCGGCGAAGTGGCAGTCGTAGATACGTGTAATCACCGGGTCCAGTTATTTAACGGCGATGGCAACTTTCTAAGAGCGTTTGGCAGTCAAGGAGTCGATGTCGGTTACTTGAATTTTCCCGATGGAGCGACTTTTGACCATGAAGATAATGTGGTGGTGTCCGACTCTGATAATCACAGGGTGTCGGTTTACTCATCAGCCGGTGAAGTAATTCGAATGTTTGGCAACGAAGATCTGAAAAATCCATGGGGCGTTTGTACGACAAGGGATGGCAACATTGCGGTTTGTAGCGGTGGCGAGAAGAGAGAAGTGCAGGTTTACTCGCCCGATGGCTCACTAGTCATGAGTTTTAGCGATCCTTCTTCAAGCAATCGTCCTTCGTACGTTGCTCACAGCCACGAAATGTACTTTGTATCTTACACTGACGGGCAGTGCGTGAAAGTGTTCGACAATCAAGGACTTTTTGTGCATAGAATCGGCCAGGCCGGCTTTGGCGACTGCCAGTTTAACAGACCTCGTGGAGTAGCTGTAGACGAACACGGTCAGTTGCTGGTTTGCGATGGTTGGAATAACCGCGTACAAGTGTTCAGTTCAACGGGCAAGTTTCTCTCGAAGTTTGGAAGCCGTGGACAGGGTCTAGGACAGTTAACTTTCCCTGTGGACCTTGCGATCGGCCAAGATGGACGGCTCTTTGTTAGCGAACTGAAGGGTCATCGCGTTCAGGTTTTTCAAGGATTAGACAAACAAGCTTAGAGTATGGTCTCTAGTATTTTCGCCAAATGCTCGATTGCAGTCACTCAGAATGGTCCTTTCTTGTACATTCGTACGTAACAAGTGTGAACCAATAACCGGTTTGATTTCTTCTTTTTAAAAAAATTGTAGGATTTTGTCTATTTTTCATTTGTTTGTTTAAGCGCAAGCCGTACCGTAGTAATTAACGCAGTAGAGTTTCATTACTTTGTGTTTCGCTACAGTGCAGTTCAGTTGAATGGGCATGTATGAATTTAACCTCGATTTAGTTGTCACTGGAAGTCTTTTAGTCGGACTAACTTTAAGAAAAGAAAGATACCATTTTTGTTCTTTGTGTTGCAGCGACAAGACCAGATACTGTAAAGAATTGCATAAGCAGTGTGGTTTAAATTATCAACATATGCAAAAAGCAAAATTGGTTGAATTCCATGAAGTATTTGGTGTTAACTTAAAAAACTATACCCTGGAGCAAACTGAGGCTCCATAAGCTCTTTGTTACATTGTAGTTTGTCATTTGTAGGTAAATGGGCAAATGTTTGGTTAAAAAGACAACTTAGTTTTTCAACAATGCCACGTACAGTGAAACTGCGTGGTGCAAAATTGCAAATACAATCTCGTACAATGGAAATAGAGTAGGCCAAGTTGCAGTGATAGAATTCATGGTAACTTTTTAGGCAAACATTCAGGCTCATTTGCTGTAAGAACCTGTGAAACTTGTGACGAAAAAGAGCTGAAACAATTAACTCAAGAACAATAGCTAAGAAAACACACTTCGTAGGTCCTTTACACTGAGGCAAACCTAACATGGACTGCTGTATCACATGTTCAAGGATAAGTAATCAATGCAAATTTAATTTCGTATATAGCTCCCAGGAGTCTGCTGTGGCTCAGTGGTAGAGCATGCAAACTGGTAATGTTTAGGTCAAGAAGTTTGATTCCCATTGGGAGCACTTGTATTTTGTTTTTCCCCAAGTATGCCCACATTGCTGAAGAAAAGAAAATTAATCATAGTTTCATGATGGGTTCTTGTCAAACACTGCATCCCCTTTGCAGGCAAATATATATATATATATAATAACTGTCTTTGTATTGTATTGTCCTTTGACTGGTTTAGTAATTTAAGGATAGTCACAAAATTATTCAAACCCCTTCTTCTCAGTGATGAGATTTTGAAAATGCTCTTTTTAGAAACATTGATGTGTGCAACAGACAAATACTTTGCCCTGATCACAGTACATGTCAATGAATCCAGTTTTGAAGTAAGTGCATTATTACATGGACCTTCCTTTTTCCTGGACATAATGAACAGGCACAGCATCAGCTATCACTTACTAAACCATTAGTAAATAAAGAAACCGCTGGTGACCTTCCCCTCTCACATCCCATCTCTTGGTTGATGAGGTTAAACATTCAATACCTGACATTCCAAACATTAGGCGCTCTCATCAGCACATTTATGATGTATTTCTTGTAATAAAGGGCCAGTGCTTCAGAACTCTTTCTTGTGGCCACAGGGTTCGTACCCCTCTTGGGGTGAAAAATTCAAGGAATTTCAAGGATACATGTTTCATTTTTTAGGGATTCAGTGCAGTGCAAAATCAAGCCAGTGGAATAGGTTTTTAACCAGTCTTCTCTACTATTTTGTGTCATTACTTCTTTGCGAGAAACGTTTTTGTTGTATCAGCCACTTGACAATCTGGGTTGGATGCCATGAGCAACAAATTTCAAGAGCTTTCCAGCACCAACTGCAATTTTCAAGGACTTTCAAGGCCTTGAATTTTTAGTTTTGAAATTAAGGACTTTCCAGGACTTTTAAGGCTTGTGTGAACACTGTCATGGTTGCCACAGCCACAGGATCTTGAAATTCCCTGACTTTTCCCTGACCAACTAAATTAAAAAAATCACAAATTCGTCCTGGTAATGGCCTCCAACCTCCCCTCACAGCCAACCTCCCCATCCATTTATTTATGCTTTCAAAAAGTCACATGCAGTGTACATGGATTGACAGTTTCTTAAGATAACATGGAAAAAGACTGATTTTCTATGGAAACCCAAAATCAGCTTGTCATTTAATTTCTACCAATCCAACACATTTCATGTCCATAAAATGTACCCCAAAATTGGACATGTTAGAAAAGAATGAAAAGAGAAGAAAACGAAGTGTATGACTTCATTCACAAACCAAGCATTACGAGCCTGCATTACAAACAGTATGATTATAAGGAATCTCGCAATTGTGCTAGACAACATACACGAGTAATATCAATTTCACTTTTCCCTGACTTCTCTCAAAGGCTTAAACTTTCCCTGACTCAAAATGAAATTCCCTGACTTTTCCCTGACCTTGAAGAAATTTTTTTCCCTGACCATTTCCTGACCTGTGGCAACCATGACTGTGGCCGGAAACCGGTTGTTTCGCCTGCAAGTCGTTTCGCCTACAAGTCGATTCGCCTACACACTTAAAGTTGATTCGCCTACACTGATGGCTAGTAAAATTGCGAAGGTTTTGATTTTCGAACACAAAAATGCGTCTCTATTTACTTTATTTATTTGTTCGTGTGTAAGCGAATCGACTTTACTTCTGTAGGCGACTCGACTTCAGTGTAGGCGAATCGACTTGTAGGCAAAACGACTTGCAGGCGAAACGACCGACATTCCTGTGGCCAGTGCACCATGTCAACCCAGTAAATACCAAAGTGTTTTCTGTCCAGCAACAAATGCAGCACTGTACCACAGAGTTTCTTTAGCGCATTTGATTTGCTACCTTTCAACATTGATATCATACATATTTTTGTACTGTCAGTTGCAGCTAGGCCTAAAAATGTGTCAAAAACACTGGCTATCAAACATTCGAAGTTTGACTGCCTGTTAAGCAAACTTTTGTGCAAACGTTTTTACGTCACATGTTCATGCCTAACTGCAACTAATGGTATTTTCAACCACAAATACTTCTTTTTCTATAGCTGTGCCTTCCTTACAAAACCACCAATATTTACAACTGACACATCCTTTTTAATGTGAAAACATTTAGATGATAAAATTACACACAAAAAAATTATCCAATAAACACCATTTTATTGTGAATCATTTTACAAAACAGCACAAACAACAGCACCAGCAAACAATACTCTCCTTGAACAGTTCTGTTAATATTCATTTCAATGACAAGAGCAAGGGAAAATTACAATGGCAATAAATCAAGTCGAGGCCAGTTGAAACAGTATGAGTACTGCTGTGTGCCTCGCATATTACACTTACTGTGCAGCCCTCTTTTGTAGGACAGCCAAGAGCAAGTCATACTGTCTACCTCTGCCTTCAAAACAATGTTTTTAGTCATTAGCATCCACTTCATATGGAACAAAGTAATGACCACATGTTTTAAAGTGCACATCAAGTAAATGATTGATTGAAGGGATTTCAAAAAAAAATTAAGAACAGTGTTTTTTGAAAACCCTTTTCCCCCCAGAGGTATTTGAGTTTGGAAAAGAAATCACAGAATTGGATATCTCTGGAAATATAAAAGTTACAGCCTTTAAACCTGGCAACAGTACTGATGCAAAATGGCCAATATTATGACATAACCACAGCTACACTTTTGCCTCTGAGTGCTTTCTGCTGTAAAGCAAATATCTCTGTTTCCAACCAAATATTACGAGATGCACAGAATGGACTGGACATTGTTTGGTTATGAAAAAAGTGGAAATTTCAATGTCTGGAAACAAAACTGTTACCATGGCAACAACACAGTACAAATAATTTTTTTCTCTTTCCTGCCATGCATTGCTGGTACAAAGTTTGGGGGGTGCCACTCAAATATTTCCAGTCATTTTAAATTTAATTTGTGATTTGATATCACTCAAAATGCAAAAACTGTAGAGAAGATATTTCAGAAACAATTTAAAGACAGAACTTTTGTGTTTGTTTAGCACTGCTGTTCCCCAGAGACTTCTCTGGCAGCACATACAGCACAATAAATCTTATTTCCATCTGTCCCATGATTTGGTGGTGTTATCATTCGACATTACTGGCCTGTAACATGACAGACAGTCCTCCGAAACAAGTTAGAACCACGCCACAAGTTATCCTGGAAGAGAAATGCAGTGCATTTATTTAAGAAAAACAAGTATACTTCTCCCTAACACTACAAAGACCCAAACAGATTTAGCTATTGCTGCTCTCAACATACTGTTTTTCTCAGGTAATTAAAGCAGTCTCTCCACCCAGAAAACACTGGCATCAAAGGAACCTCACCGGCAGCCAGTCTGAAAACAAAGGAAAGTGGTAAATGTTTTTTGTTTCTTTTGAAGCTAATTATTATATTTTCATTATTGGCCCTTTGTAGCCTTAATATAATGAGCCAGCAACAAGAATTTTTGCTGCCCATTCTCACACTAGATGTAGTTAATATCATAGAAACCAAAGCCCTGCAACCTAAAACCTGATACTTTATTTCCTGCCTTTGACAACAACAACTTTTGACGATGGTCTAACATTTATTGTTGTTGTCATTTTCTTAATGTTTTATTTTGACGTAAGGGTAGTCTTATCAAGCACACCACCACAAATGGCTCTATTTTCTTCTGTCATGTTACACACAGGGCTTTCAATAACTTTTGAAATAGCTGTCCATGGTAGCCCATTGCAGGAGGAAGTCTGACAAGTTTACAATAGGATTTTTAGTGAAAATCAAGGCTAACTGGTGGTGATAGGCAAAGTTGATGGCAATATACTAGTCAAGAATGATAGTCTCACCCAACATGGTTGACAATCATCATGTGTGACACCAGTACGAATGGATATGTTATAACTCCTGCAGCATACTTGATCAGGGACAGAACCGACAAAAAAAATCACGTAAAACATTTATATTATTATAGGCGTGGTACTAGTAGATATTGGTACTTAAATTAGCAGGATATATATATATATATATATATATGTATCAATTCAAGAATTCAAATGAACAGATGTAGCCCATTTTCCCTTGTACAAATTATATAATTATATATAAATAATGTGGAGGTAGAGTCTACCTTGGCATAAAGTGCTCAATGCTGTGGTAGCAGAGCTAAGCATACATAAGTTGAAGGATTAAAGAGGATGCATCGATTCTCTGTGACTCTGAATTTCGCGCCTAAGCGCTCATCAGACAGAACTATATATATATATATAGTAGTATATAGTATATACTACTATCTGTATATACTACTGGTACTTCCGAAAAAAAAAATCATTACTTCCATTTGATGTAATAGCTGACACAAAGCAGCCACTTACTCATAGATGGCTTGCTGCGATATCAGTCATTGGGAGCAGGGGTTTAACTGCTAATTTGTTTCCTTCTTTTAATCGAAACAACAAAATGGCAAATATACTGTATGTTGGAAAATGTACTGTAGCCTTACACAGTCATAAACAGTTCTATTTGATGTGACATAAAATAACATGGAGGATATGCCTTTAAGCACGACTGACAAAAAAGGTTTCAAGTGAAGGCAAATATTATTTTGTGGAGTCTTCATGCACAGAGCAGTCATATGGTACAAGGTGGCTACAATAATCTGAATAATATATTTTTTTACTGTTACCTGGAATTATCAACCAAAATTTCAGATATACTATGCTTGAAAAATGAAGTTTCTAATGACCGTTGAAGGTTACTGACTTACATACCATAAGCAGAGGTTTTCTCTGAGTGAGTAAATGACAAGTCTCAAACACGTTGATTGAAACAACATGCAAGTTTCATCCCAAAACAACTTACTTGGAAAAGGCCGTTAGCATATACTTGCACTTCCTTTCGTCTGCTGACCTTAAATTATTAAAGAAACCGTTAACAGTTGTTATCTGCTAGTTTTAATAAATGAAATACAGGTGTGTATGGATTGAAGTTGACAAAATGAAATTCAGATTAAATTTACATGAACCTACAGTTTAATTCTGAAAAAACTAGCTGTGTCCTATACCCTGCCACCAATTATTCATAAACATGATATTACAGTAGGGTGAGGAGGCAATGAAAGCAAATAGAGAATGAAATGAATTTTATTTTGAAGTACAAAATTAATTATATATAACCATGGGGACTTTTTTCATATGAGTTTTGGTAATTTTCTCAATCCTTGTCACAATCAGCACTGAGCAGCAAACAGTGCTTAACTTCAGTAATGAGATGTTACTATATGTAGGCAAGAGTGAAAAAAAATTGACTGAGATGAGACCATAAAGTGTTTTCTTTGTCTTTTTTTGTCCTGTTTTGTTGTTGTTGCATACCATTTGCAGCAATTCACTGCAAAACCTTAACGCTGAACATTTAATTAATTATGAACTGAATTAACATGTAGTTGATTAAGTCACACCTCACTGTCAACAGCATACTTGCTAACTAAGAAGCAAGCTCCACGATATAACAACAAGGAAAGGACTTCACCAAGGAGTCGAGGAATGACACCACTGCATATATGAAGAGAAATCATTGAGGTTACTTAAGAATTGGTTCATGCTTAGCATGCGCATATCGAATTAAGGATGCATGCGGGAAGTTTGGAGAACACTTAAGAAGCGTAAGAGTCGCTCTCAGCGATATCGCCTCAGCAACTCTAGCTTCTTGAGTGCTCTCCAAACTTCTCAAGTGCATCCATAACTCGATATACGCACAGCTGGAAGCACAAACCAATTCTTTTATCACACACCTGTTTCAAAATAGTGCGGAAAACAGTTTTTACTTGTGATTAAATACAAAATTCTCTCCTGCATCACCAAACACTCTGATTGGCTGGTTGCAAACACACCGCAAAAAGGTCTCCCATTATTCAAGTTTCGGCTGTCATCATCATCAAGTCTCCCCGTGCCAGTAGGCGCATAAGGCCGAAGGTTTCGGCTGTAGCTTTCAGAAATTTACTGAATTAGACGAACAGTGAGACAAGCAAAAAATTTCTCAGCGGGAAGGAAATTTGCACATGCCACTTTATATATATATATATAAAGTGTATAACTATATATACGCAGGCTCATGCTACTGAATTCAGTTGAGCGAATTTCAAAGCTTTGTTATGAAATTGCATCACTACATGCTCATAGAGCAGTTTTGAGATGTGAACATGTGAAACCAAAACCTGAGCCAATCGCATTCTGAAGGAAATACACTTGCATCATGCTAAGGGAGACTGGCAGTACTAAGAAACGCAGTTCAGTAGGTGGTTGAGTGGACACTCTACGCCAATGAACGAAGGCCGCATCACACTCTCCCAGCGTAGCTCCAAATGGCCACTACACTGAGACTGCATGACCTACGTGAGCCTGTGCACGTACGAATGAACCGCTAACCGCTAAGCAAAATGCTCCATTGCAGACCTAAATGCACGGAAAACCAGCATCTCTTTGTTGTTAACTAGGTTAAATTGCATTTAACCACATTAAAGTTAACTAACTCAGACCAATGTAGCAGGGAATGCCTTTCCTGGCAGTGGGAGAGACCATCACGTCCCAATGACCAGCTACCACCCCCGATTACTAGCATCCAAACTAGTAATCGGAAAGTCATAGCTTCTACTCCTGTGGGGAGTGCTCTGATTTTTTTCAAAGCTTTTAGCGTCACTTTATGGAATTATAGCATCATTCTCGATTCACCAGGCTTGAAACTTAACGTCTCATTTTTTTCAAAGATCTGATGGTTTCACTCATACCTAAGAAATCCAGCAATGCCTTCATTTTTATAAATTTCATAAATTGATGCACGTAGCCCACTAAAAACAAAAAGGAAAAGGAAAACCAGTCACAAATATTATTAACTGTTGGTGTCTAACAACAATAAACATGTTCCATGTATGTGCATGTTCTAAAAGCAAGACTGCAAATAATCTTGTAAAAAAAAAGATATGAACCTGTAAATTGTTTCTTTTCCAACAAACTGAACCATCATCCTTACAGAAATTACTGCAGGTAAAGAAAAACCAGGGAGTGAATTGTGTAAGATCTGCACGGCACCACAAAGCATTACTGATCAGAGTCAGTTCAGACTTAACTCAATCATTTGCAGAAGTCCATATTCAATCACCTTAGCATCCTGCGAACAAAGACTGTTTTCTGGCTATTGTTTCACCCTGCTGAGGATTTTCTCGGTGAGGAGAAACAAAAGCCGAAAACGGTTTTTGTATGCAGCCTATGAGTTTAAATGAAAGTCCACTGAACTAGATGTACATGCAACACACTTTCAGTAAACAGAAAAATACTCTTCTGGTAGCAACAGTTTAGTTCACAGCATTGCAATGTCAGAATTAAATTAACTAACCATAAAATGGATGGCTGATTACAACAGCACTGCATTTTGCCACTGCCTGTATGCAGGTCTGAAAGTTCACAATGATGATAAGTACAAATAAAGCTGAAAGAATACAGTGGTTGTCAATTGAGTATGAAAGTAATTTGCTATTGCTCTGATTTTTTTGCCATTATGCTTTGTGATTTGTTCAAGAATCTTGCTTCTTGCACCACATTTTCATCTAGTTAGAGGTAAAAGCAAAACTAATTATGACTTGCACACATGTGAAAGTTGAACTATATACACCACAAGCATGGGAAACAGTGAGGAAATTTTTCATTTAAATATTAACTATACTTAGGTTATCTTTTCTTAAGTCACCTCTTTAGTGAACTCTGCTAACTCCTCTTGACTCGTCTTCATGGGCAGAAAGAAACAGAACACAACATCAGAAAAACCACCAGTATCAAGATAAAACATTAATATTGCCACAGTCACCTGGTAATAATTATGATTTATTGGGGGGCAGGGTTGGCGCAGTGGTGAGAGCACTCGCCTTCAACCAATGTGGCCCGGGTTCGATTCCCGGTCTCGGAGTCATATGTGGGCTGAGATCGTTGGTTTCTCTACTCTGCTTCGAGAGGTTTTTCTCCAGGTTCTTCGGTTTTCCCCTCTCCACAAAAACCAACATTTGATTTGATTTGTTCTGATTTCAGTTGATTTGTAGTCTCCGGAATTAGTAGAGCACTCGTGCTCAGCTAAATAACCTGAGACTTAAATAAAGTGATTATTATTATTATTATTATTATTATTATTATTATTCAGCAATAAGTAATAAATTTATTTTGGAAGAGTCTGTAAGCACTACCCATGTGATATTTTTCAGATATAATTTATTGCTCAACATTTCACACCCACTCAGCATGGCGTTCGTGGAGACAAGTTTTTGTGTACGGGCATTGGTTAGAATGTCAGATTCTGAACCTCATGGCCAGCAGTTTGAGGCCTAGCTCCAGCAATGTGTTGTTTTCGGCAGGCAAGAAACTTCGTCCGACACTGTCCCTCTCCACCAGGTGTGTAAACAAAAATGTATTAGCAACACAGTGCACTTTGTAATCTCAGTAGCTCATCCATCCAACTTGCTATTAAATTTTTCAAGACACTCAGAAGTAAAATGCAGATGATCACCTTGTTGTCTTGCTTAACAATCTGCACAAGTGAACTGCCATTTGAAGAAACAGCCTGTTTAAACACCAACAAGTAATATTAAGAACCCTAACCCTTTCAAACCTTAACCCTAACCCTAATGAAAAAAATGATACAAATGAAAGTTAAGAACTCCAAATGATGGGAGGCAGACAAATTGGGGTGTGGACGAAACGTGGCGTAGGCCATGGCCTACCCCATGGCCTACTGGTGGTCAAGTCTTTTTAAGCAATTTGCTCTGCATTGCTGTAAACTTTTCAGTGTGTTCCTTCAACCTGTCATAAAACTACGACTTCGGCCCGATCCAAACGCCGCTCCACACATAGTACCTTTGGGTTGCACCAAACTAAGGATCAGGTAAAGGCCCAGGTATGGGTATAACTTCTGATTTAAATTATCCTAATTTATGCATTACGTTTGGCACATGATCAGAACGCTATTTGAATCAGCCGTCGCTCCAACGTCACATGATTCGAGAACCTGCCAAACTTAACATTGTTTGCCACTCTAAACCTAACCTGCTGAACCACATTTATTCAAACGCCGCTCTTCTGCCATGCTTAACTCATCAGTTTGGTTCGGCGCATGACTGGAGCGGCATTTGGATCGGGCCTTAGTCTCTTTTGTTCCTGATACAGCATTCTGTTGTTCTCAGTTCCAAACGGGTGTAGACAAAAAGTGGGCTAGGCCACAGGGCCCAAGCTGTGGGCTAAATCATAAGAGAAAGACAGACCAATGAAGAAAACTACCTCTGCGATCCATTGGGTTGAAACTGTATTTGGTTTTAATAGGTGCAAAGCGAACTATTTCACCTTCAACACAAACATTTATTCTTTAATATCAAATCAAATATCCGTGTATCAAAGCGCATCCATACAAGCATACAAAACATCTGTAAACCGGCAAAAATTTAAGTACAATTTGTGTTTGGTCAGGTATTGCTCACTAAGAGTCTTTGTGAAATTTACCCTGTCAGCGACAAATGTTACGTAAATATTTGGTAGCCTTTGCAAACATAAACTAGAGTTATCATGGGATAAAACTTTGCTATCACGGATTAGGACTAGCAATAAAACTTGATTGGATGGATTATCCACTTGCTCGGTGTTCGCTCCGCCATCATTGGATATAAACATTAGCTACCGCTTCATGTAAGCTTACGGGGAATTTCATATTGGGCCCAGGCCCCCATGCAGACAGGCTTGAAATGCCTCCATCTTGAATGCTTCACGGAGGTCCTCAGGGATGAGTGATAAGACTACACAAGGTGCATATCATTCAACCTTTAGCACTGTATCATTAAGGACGTTTTTCTTGCTATTTCGGCAAAAATGCAAAATCTAGGGTGGACCATAAGGTAGGCCATAGCGTAGGCCCTGGCGTACACCATAGCCGGATCATGTTTACTATAGGTGGTGTCGGTCGCTATATCGACCGATATATCGGTCGATATAGCGGTCGATACTCGGTCGATAGTCGGTCGACAGTCGGTCGACAGTCGGTCGACAGTCGGTCGACAGTCGGTCGAGAGTCGGTCGA
>BLFK01000113.1:3143093-3156501 GCA_014634185.1 Astreopora myriophthalma | reverse complement strand
TACATATATATTGAAGGGCATAGTAGAAAAAAACAAGTAAGTGACTTTCACGCAGTTTTTAGGTCATTTTGCAAAATCACGGCCAATTTCCACCAAATCAACTGGACTGAAATTACAGGGTGAACCTCCCCATGCTATTTGCCAAACATTAGAGCAATGCAATGAAAAGAAGCACCCAATTTTTTTTTACCTACATTTTTGTATTTTTCTTGCTCTTGTGACCCCACCTATGCCCAATTTCGCAAAATGACCAAAAGCACTAAGAAAGCCATTTAGAATAGTTTTTTACTGGCCTCTTAAATTAATCACATTTGATTTTCAGTATAATTTTTAAAATTAATGCACATATGCACTTGTATGAAAATGAGCAAATGAAAAAAAAATTGACAATGTCTCATTGAAAGTCAAATAATTTATTCTACAGCTTAGAAAATCAACAGAGATACCGATAATTAAGTGAGGAAAATGTAGCACAAATTAAATACAACAGATTTGGAGCTTGCCTTGGAACTAATCCCCTATAGAGTCCACTCCAACCATCCAGCTTCTTCATGTGGCTTGCTATCCAGAAAAAAAAAGAGAATTTACACTGGTCAACAGATAACAGAAAATGCATAACAGAGGCCTCGCAGGACTAACAGTAAAAGCTGGCTTCCAGTTATTGTAAGAGTAACATCAATGACTTGCAAGTGTAATTACAACCTGAACTACTAAGGTGCATATGTCTTGAGCGTTTTTCTCCAAAATGACAAGCAAGGAAAGCTTGCAGCCACAACAACTCATATTCTTGTTGAACTTTGTTCAAGGTCACCACAGTACTGACATGCAACTGTTCTTGTTGACACCATGGACCTTCCCAGACAGGGAAGCTATAAGCTACATGTTCTTGACCAACCAACAATACAACTCAATACATGTATGTAATCAATGTTATCTCAACATGTTCTTGTCCTCTTTGTGAATGTATGGCATGAGCCCCTTACCATATTGAAAGAAACTTGGAAGCCTGAACACTTTGGTTCCAAAAAATGTTCTTGATGGAGTTGGAGGTATGGGCTCATGACCAACCTTAACATAATCAACAAGAATAACGTGAAACAACAACAACAACAACAATTATTTACTTACACTTGTTCACAGAACAAATACAAGAGTTATAATACAAATTAAGAGTGAAGGCACCCTGTTATAACCATAAGGGCTAATCAAGACGAACGAGGTAAAAAACAAAAAAACATTAATGACTGGATGCCCAATAAATGACAACAAACAGAAGTTGGGCGTAATAATTTGGAGCAGGGAATGAACTGGCAAGGCTTGGATACAGCCACCGACCGTCTAAACCACCGGATGAGGGGCCTCGACACATGGTGCCATGCCAAGGGGGTGCCTCATGCCTGTACTGCAAGGCGGGCATAGTTGCTGGCATAATGTCCTGGGGGCGAGTCAACCCAGTCCAGCAGAGAACAATATGCCCCCTCCCTGACGGGGCTTCAGCACAGGGCTGAAGGGGTGCCACAGGCAGCCATTCCCCGCCCATATTTTATTAATTAGAACTGAGTAGGTAACAAGCAGTAGAGGTACCAATGGTTAAAAGCCAGAAAGCAAAACGGGAGGGAGGGATGAAAATACAGCAGCACAAAAGAACTAGCCGCAACAAGTCTGACAGTTAAAAGTCGTGGGCAAATTAAAGGGAGAGAGGGAACCTAATAAGGTAATCACGTGATAGGCAGAGAGTCATCCCCAGACTCCAACCAGAATTTGCTTTCCGTCATTAACTTCTATTTTATTCTAAAATGTCAAAATAATTAGCAGAAAAGTTACAGAATTGGGCTGGGGAAAACAGATAATACCTTTATATATCAATATGTAAAATTAAAATACACCTCCACAAGTAATGAAAAACAAACAAACGAAAAAAAAATTAGTTGGAGGTATGGGCTCATGACCAACCTTAACATACATGTAATCAACAAAAAGAACAGAAAAGACTTGAACTTCTAAATCAGGATTGCTCAAAGAGTCAGCCATTTTCCTGCCAAATAATCTTCAAAAAGGGTACATCATGGCCAGTACCATAAAATTAACACAGTGTAAAGCAACTGATTATTTCTTTGTCCAACTCCACCATCCGCCTCATATTCCTTTTTATTACTGAAAGGCTCTCTAATGCCAAATTTTAAGCAGATCTTTCATTTTCAGGGCTGCAACGATACATTTTCTCATGATACGATACATACCTCGAAACACATGCCACGATATGATACAAGATACGATACATCATTACAGCGTGTTTTGTCTGTGGGCGTGCAAGACTGTGTCAGCTGACAATTCACGCAATGTACGTATCTTGAAAAATACATGTCAGATCGGAAGCTATACGAAGCAAGGATGGAACTTTCTTGTCCCTTTGTTTAATAACTAGCTACAAAAGGGTTTCTGTAAGTAGTCATTAAAGACAGTGATTTCTGAATGTTGATGAATAGTAATAATATCACAATATGTTGCTTAAATATCGATATTCATATCGTGGCAAAAAATATTGCGATTCACCAGTGCACCGGTGTATCGTTGCAGCCCTATTCATTTTGCTAAAAAATGCCCCTATTTTCTGAATGAGATCTTTCAAGTACTTGGGCATGTTTTTTTTTTTTTACTGTTAGTACCTCTTACTAACCGAGGGCCATACTGCAAGTTACAGCCCGTGTTTTTTCCATTTCAATTTACAGCCCAAGTGTGAAGCCCGAGGGCCGTGAGTTAAAACTGGAAAAAACAAGGAGCCGTAACTTACAGTACGGCCCTAGAAAACAAGGTTAGTAACATATTTATTATCTCTCTCGGTAAATGTATTGCAAAAACCCACCATACTTAAGAAAACATGGAATGACCCTTAGCAGAGAAATGAAAATTGAGACACAGGGGAAAGGGAAAAAGGAAAATTATGTATTTCCGGGAAATATCCAAAATAAAGGGTTTCTTAGTTTGCTTCCAATTGCATGCAAATTACTCAAGCTAAACTTCAGCAGTTGACTTTGATAGATATCCAGGCCACCCATGTTATGGAGCGATTTCAGAATACCCGTTCACTTATTTGCGCATTGCTTTCTTGTCTTTACGAACGAGTTTTAGATAACAATACACTCTATTCAAATGCTAATAAGTGAAGGGGCATTCTAGAACCTAGCCTCAAATAACAAATATAAACGACAATTTGTATCAACGTTATTACGATATATGCTTGCGACTTCGTGACCAATGAAATGATGTCAAAAATCGAAAGTATCTCAATTGTTTTTGACATGCGACTTTAGCACATACCTGCATGAGAAGTCTCACACATGTTATTGGCTGAGTTGCTGTGGTCATCAAAGCTGTTAATACAAGGGAACCGGCTGTGGTGCCTTCATTATCCAGAAATTCTTCGATGCCTCTATTGTCATGGGGAGCAGCCATCTTGGTCTTGGAGTTGTACCGTGTGTATGAAAGCGAGGTTTAATAGCTTGGAGCAGGGGAAGGGTGGATAATACAACTCAAACATCACCCTCTTTAATTTCTTTCTTCACTTCCTAGACATGTTTGCGCACTACTTTCAGTACTCTAAATAATAGTTACATTGACAATGACAGGGGCTCGTCAATTGCTCTAGTATTTTGTAGGTGGCCGTGTTATGAATTCCCTCCGGATTTCACCCTACTCCCCTACTCCAGAGAAAGGGAAATTGGCGCCAAACCAAGATGGCGGCACAACTGAGACAAATGCTCACCTCTCTATCCAACTCCGGTGGTTCGCACAAGGATATTACTGGAAAATATCGTGAAATTCTTGATAAAGTTTTCAAGTTCCAGGAACCATCTCTTACAGAAGGCCTCAAAGCTTTCATTGAGGCTGGTAAGTTTGATTCTAGCATAATATCTAGATTTGGGTTTTATAATACCTCGGTGTAAACACCTGTGAAACTTTTTGTTTGTTTCGTTTACTCGTGTGAGGGCTAGGTTATCGTTATCGTTCTTTATGTTACTTTACGGCATCCGTGAGACTGGCTTATATTTTGCCACATGGTCTTTTTCAAGATCTAAAGCCAGGACAAATCTATTGGGTCATGCCATTCAGTTAAGAAGCCTTTGCCTCCAGAAATTTGACTCAACGGTTTTGTTTTCTTTTCAAGGAAATTTGGAGGGAATATAACAGTTGTTGTGTACTTTTAAGTGTGGGTCAACGGCAGATCAAAGCTTAAGTCAAGGGGGATTTGGGGAATTGTCTGCTTAAGGGCCTGATTACATGAGCCGGGCTTGGGTTAAATTTAGAATATGTCGTGTGAAAAAAGATCACAACAACAACAAGAAGTGAAGAGACGTTTGTCTCGCTAAATTGTTATTAAAATTCACCATTCTACAATTTAAAGAAGCCGTAAGGTTTGCTATCTTATACATCTTTTATTTAAACATTAAAAAAAAGGCTATTCCATGGGCCATTTTCCTCCAAAGTGGAGTAATGTGGTTAGAAATCGCTGGCCCGGCTAACCGGGCTGTCCCAGTGAACGCGATTACATGGCAAAATCCCAGCCCGGTTAGCCGGGATCCCGGCACCGCGATACCGGGATCTCGGCTAAACGGGCTGGCCCGGTTGTCATGTAATCGCAAAGTTGATTTTTGTTGCGTTTAAATAACGTGCTGAGATCCCGGCAAACTGACACCAGCCCGGCTAACCGGGCCAGCCCGGCTCATGTAATCAGGCCCTAAGGCAGACCCTTCTCATGGGCTCTGGGGGCATGCTCCCTGGGAGATTTTGAAAAAAAATAAGTTCATCGGAAATGTGATTTTCAGCATTTTGTGGGATGGGCTGTAGTTTGTTTAATGTCTCTGAAACAGTCTCTGTTTTGAGCTCCTTTAAACAAGGACTACGCTTAAGTGTTTACAATAACTGAAACCAATTTAGAAAATAAAACTAAAATTATAACAGTTATGTATATCTGTTTTGAATTCGCTATGTGCTCTAAAGAAAAAGACTCTCGCCCATCAATTTTATTTTTGTCCTATTTGTGTCAATCTTTTTTTGCAAACATAACAAAACTTATAGTATCTGTTAGTGATGTTTGTCCACTTTTAAGTGGACCACTTTAAAAGTGCTTTGTTGGAAAATTAAAGCTTGTGTTTAAGGTGGCTGAACTCTGTTTTTAAGTATTTATACTTCCTCTACTGTAACATTTAGGCTGTTTTTGAAGGAAAGCTCAAACCTGGTCACAAACAAGCACTACCACAAAGGTTTATATTTTTGACAGTTTGGGTGCTCTGCGGGCTGTTGCCATGGTAACACATCTAGATTAAAACAAAGGCTGAGGGATGCTTTTTTTGTTTCAATTATGCAAAATTCATTCGTTAGTTTTTTGCAGCATTTGATTACTAAAAAAACAAATGTAGTAACTGTAACAGCTGTTATGATTGAATTTTAACAGACGAACTTTTGTAATTTACTGACTGGCATTTTGTGGTTTTCTCAAAAAAGTTTCTGTTGAATTTCAGATTTGTTTTGATAGACCATTCATTTGTCATCTGAAGTATTCTTATGCCAAAGTTCTCAAAAATCTAACAGCTGGTTTGTGAGAAATTGGGAAAAACAGGCAATAAGCCGTCAGTCTCAAATTTTTGAAGCAATGTGCATGCGCAGCATTTTCTATGCATGATTTGATGCTTTGATTTACATATTGGAAGTGAATTTATGCCGCATTTGCCGAACCATCGCAAGCAAGAGTAAAAATGAGATTTTTGCTGTCACCACCATATTTGTTGTTGTTTTAAACCTGGCCTTTACAAAGTACTGCTTGTAGTATATTACCCATTGGCGCATGCGTGCAAGTTGTTGGTTACGAACACGTCCGCCATTAAACTGTTGAGTTAATGTGCGTTGGTTTAATCCGAGTGTTTACTGGTTAAATCCGAACCATCCGCGCGAGATACAACACTGCTGAGCACGAAAAAACTGTGTTCAGCCACCTTAAACACTTTCCATTTCAGTTTGGGGTGTTCGACCGTGTTACTTTCGTAATACAATAATTCGTTTGTTCATTTATTTATCGCACCGCTGTACAGGCTTGCATGATTGGTTTTAGGTTATCGGATTTCGTTATATATAGTCACGTCAGTCACGTAGTTTTTGACAAGGCTGATTGTTGCAACGCTACTTGCTGGTTACCATTTCGAGTATCTCTACCTCTTTTATCAGCTACCATAGCTACTCGGAGCCAGACTAAAGTAAGTCGTTTTCTTCATATTTTCGATGTTGTAGCTGTTAGTTTATTATTATAATGTAGCATAATTATATTAGCGTTTTTATTTAGTTTTGCATTGCATTCCACGTGCGCGTAGGTCAGGTAATATAACTAGGCTTTGGCTCATTTAGGCTTTTTTCCTTTGCTTTCTAGTTCGAACCACAACACAACACAACAACACAACAAATTTTCAGCGCAACGAAGTTCGTCGCTACCAGTTCTCGGCTATAAGACACACATAAAATCGCCATTCAGTTTAACCGTTCAACGACCTTCGACCTCTTCTGATTTCTGCTGCTGTTTTTTTTTTGTTACTTCAATTAAAGTTTATTTCGTTTCGTTTACCGTTGTGTGTTGGAGTTGTCTGGTCTACCTGCGACCCTTTCTCTCGCTACACATGTAACCGCCACGGGTTACAGACCGAACCACCCAAACCATCCCTGGATCTGCCCCAGTAGGTACTCTGCCAGACATCATTGTATTAATTGTTGTAAACTAGACTTGTTTGCAACTCTCAGGGGCTGTGTCACAGCAGAGCAGTTTATTTTGTTTGGTCCCTTTTGTTTTTTGCCCATCCATGCCTCCTTTTGTATTTAATGTTTTATTCAAACCTTCCTTCAATCTTTTAAGCAGTCACTTTTATGTTTCACTAAATTTGGTTGTCAGTACATTATCAGTTGCTGAATTTGGCTAAATTTCATGACACAAACCCTTTTAAGCTTCGTAAATGATCTTTACTGTTTTATGTTGCAGTTGTACATGAGAGTGTAAGCCTTGTTGTGTCAAGACAAGTATTGACAGAGCTTTGTAGTCACATCCCTAAGATGGAAGCCTCTTCTGCCAAGGATGTCTCGCACTTTATACTGGACAAATTACAGCCCAGGGCTATTTCATTCGAGGAACAGGTTTGACAAGTTCACTTTATTTGTATCATGTCGTTGCCAGTTGAAAGGGAGGAGGGGCAAGGGCAGGCAGCACTAAGATATTTTCACATTTTGGTTGGCAGCTGATTGAATTTTTCTGGAGAAATCCCGAATAGTCAAAATCCCCACCCTCTGAAAATCTCAGGCTGTTAAAACCATCAAGCATGTAGAGAAATCAATGTTCACCTCCGAGTTGCCAAATTGCTATTAAAAACTGTGTTCTCTTTAAGTCTAGGTTTGTTTTTTTACTGTTATATTTATGCCATACTGTTGTTTGCACCTCAACTCACTTGCACTCATCAAAAAAGATATAACTCTGTGCTTGATTTCTATAACAAACGTCCTGTATGAGCCCCTCCTAGGGGTTTAGGGGAACGAGCGAACATGACTAATTTAAACTGGGGAACAGGGGAACAAAGGAACACAAACCATTTTAGAGTTTAAAAAGCTGGGAAAAAGTTCGGAATTAATTTCAGGAACAAAGAAACATATGGAAATTTTTAAAGGGAACAAGGACCCCCCCCCCCCTCCCCCTTGGGAAGGGCTTCTGTATCACATGGGAATATCTGACACTCGGCTCCTGATGACTGTTCCCTTGAACCACACCTAAAGTGAATGTTGCCATGATGCAAAGTGTGTTGAATTCTTCAGGTTGCAACAATCCGGAAGCATCTTGCTAAAATCTATGAAGATTGCCAGCAATGGAGAGAGGCTGCTAGAGTTCTAACTGGGATTCCATTAGAGACAGGACAAAGGTAGTTCTTTAGCTTGGTATATTCTGATGTTGGTCCCGACCAAGATAGTCAATAACTTTATTAGTTTTAAACTGGGACAAATACCATGTCAACCAGACTTTTTGACATGGACCAAATGCCATCTTTACAAAAGGGGATGGTAAAGATTTAAAGTTTAAGCTCATCCCTCGTGGTGGCAGTGAGGGTAGCTGTGTTCACCGGCCACCCCAGAATGCGATGTCAGGTTACCTTTACGAAAGAGTGTGTCAAAGCAAACAACATCACTACTGAGCTAAACACTGAAACACTGGCCCTGCAGATCAAAAGTCGAATCTGCAAACACTGCAGCACCACCAAACCATTTTAAAACCATTTTAAAATTAAAAGTTGTGTGGTCATTGAAATGCCCCCTCAACATCTTAGTCTGTTCTTACCATCAAAAGTCAAAGTCTTTGTGTCTAAAGTAATTATTATAATGCAATCGTTTTGGTTTTGGTTTTAGCTTGGTCTATGATCGGATTAAAAAACTGAAACCAATCAGATGCAAGCCTAAAACCAGTATTGTTGCGACTTAGTTACTCTGGTTTGGGGCTGGTTGGGCTTGTTTTCTTTGCATTCTGGTTGGCTAGTAAAACAAAGCTGTGAATTTTTGTTTTGTGGTGGGCTAAAGGGCATATTTGCTTCAGATCATGACTGGCCCTGTAATACTTTGGTTTGGGTTTAACAACTTACTTACTTACTTATTCCTCTTCGTTCCTAGTGGAACATAGGTCCTCAACTAGAGCGTGCGACCTAACCCTATTATGTGCAGTGCCCTTTTCCTCATTCCACGGGAGATGCTTCCTTTCCAGCTCTGCCATTCTCGTACGCCACCAGGTGTGCCGGGGTCTCCCTCTCTTTTGCTTCCCCTTACTCAACACTCAACCAAAAAAACTGCTCTGTTACAGACAGTATTCAGTGGATTACAAACTGGAGACATACCTGAAGATTGCTCAGCTTTACCTGGAAGATGATGACCCTGTGCAAGCTGAAACGTACATCAACAGAGCCTCACTTCTTCAGACAGACACAAAAACAGAAAGACTTCAAATACTTTACAAGGTACTGCAAAAACAGAATTTAAGGTATCCATAATATGCCAGACATTGAGTATTGTCAACTCTCCCAGAGAGTATCCAATTTTCTTTGCAACAGGGGTGTGCATGGTTTTCTGTTGAGTAAATATTTGTAAAAGACTGCACCTGGGCTCAGAAAACAAAGGCTTGTAATTCTTCAAGTGCATAAATTTTATTGTGAATGTAAGTCAGATTCTGGTATGTCTCATGCATGTCTAACAGATCTGATCATCTTCTTTAAACATATTTGAGTGGTATATTAATTTTATGGAAATACATATCATGAGTGATGGTAGTGTGAACACTAAAACATTTCAGCTGTGGATGTTGTAAAAAGTGAGTGAAAGAGGACTTGATAGAGATGAGCTTGGATTCCTTGGAATGTGCTTACAAATGCTGAGTGTATTTTATTGCGACATTGATAATGTAATGTCTATCTTTCTTCAGGTTTGCTATGCTCGCGTCTTGGATTTCAGGCGCAAGTTTATCGAAGCTGCACAGCGATACATCGACCTATCCTACAGAACTGCAAT
Organism: Astreopora myriophthalma; assembly: GCA_014634185.1. NCBI lineage: Eukaryota > Metazoa > Cnidaria > Anthozoa > Scleractinia > Acroporidae > Astreopora > Astreopora myriophthalma. The sequence goes on along the minus strand of BLFK01000113.1, from coordinate 3,146,931 downwards.
ACATGAAGAAGAGAGAATGACGGCATTGAAGCATGCTTTGATCTGCACAATGCTTGCTTCAGCTGGTATGCAATATATTGATTCTTTTTTTTTTTAAACCGTTATAGTACTGAAGCCACATCAAACTACTTAAAACAATTAGACCCATGGCCCTTGAGGGCAAAGGGTCTAATTGTTTTAGTATCACCCAACTAGTCGGACAGAAAAGGCAATAACAAAGTTAGCAAATGCACGTTGAAGAAATATTTATTTGGGAATAAAATGAAAGAAAGCGTCACGCTTTTCGCTACTCAAGGACTATTACTAATAGTCCTCTAGTAGTGTAGCCGATGAATATGCAGGATTTGCATTAGTCCACTAGTTGGGTGATATTAATTCAAGTTAGCTTGGCAACAAAAAGTCCCACAGTTATTAATTTCAACCACTGTAGTTTAATTACCTAGTTTAGGTTGAAATGGACAGGAGCTATGAAATGATAACTGCAGTTTTCTTAGTTCGGTATAATATTACTGACTTCTTTGTTAAATGACATATAAAAATCATTCAGTAATAAGAATTTCCAATTTTATAACGTAGGTCAACAGAGATCAAGAATGCTGGCCAACTTGTTCAAAGATGAACGGTGTCAACAGTTGCCTGCTTATGGGATTTTAGAAAAGATGTGAGTTTATCCTGTTTTCTCTACTGCTGTGATGTCTGGTACTGCTCTTGAAAATCACAGATAAAATAATGCTGTAGTGTACCGGAAACGGAAGTTACTAGCATTCTGTGTATTATGGGATAGGAACATAAACAGAAAAGAGCGCGCTAATACGAGTAGGCGAGTAGCAGAGAATAAAGCATGTTGTTGTTGTTATGAAAACGAACTCTCGTCCTGGAGACGGAAACGCACCACATTTGGTGAGACACCACAAATGCTAGAGCATGAAAGCATTATAAGATGAAAAAGAGGCAATTTCTTTTCTTTTCTTTTTTTTTTCACATGCTTTCACCCTGTTGCACTTCCTTTTCGTGAATGAGTTGTGTTAATGAATTAAATGGTACAGATGAAAATAACGGTTAAGAATCCCAACTAGTGAGAGGCAGAGTTACAAGAAGGGTTGTTTTTCATTTAGTCTGTCAGCAAGTTTGCAACTGTTTGTAGCATAAAGGCCCTAAGATGAGCTTACTAAAAACAATTTTTGTGCAATTTTGATGAACTGACTTGTGTCCTCAAACAGTTAGAACTGGCAGAGCTTTTGGTACTTGTTTCTAATGCTGAGATGGGCCATGATGTCTGGCTTATTGGATGTGTTTTATCTTGCATTGTGTTTAGGTATTTAGACAGGATTATTCGTGGGCCAGAGCTTCTTGAATTTGCCAATATGTTGATGCCACATCAGAAGGCAACAACCGCAGATGGTAAAAATTTCCCGCATTCTTTTAACTGCATGATAAAGAACTCATGAAATGTCATATATTTGAACTGCAGATATCAGGGTTCGCACTCACCTTAAAAGTCCTTGAATTTCAAAACTAGAAATTGGAAAGTACTTGAATATAATTATATTGCATTTGGTACTGGAAAGTCCTTGAAATTTGTTGCTCACGGTGTCCAACCAACATTGTCAAGTGGCTAATACGACGAAAATGTTTCAGGCAAAGAAGTAATGACACAAAATAGTAAAAAAGACTGGTAAAAACCTGTTCCATTGGTTTGATTTTGCACTACATTGAGTCCTTTAAAAATGAAAATTGTATCCTTGAAAAGTCCTTGAATTTTTTACCCCTGAGGCTAGCCTGCGTAGCAAGCGCAAGGGGAGAGGGAAGCGACCAAGCCGCGTGGAAAAGGGAACTGGGGAGGGAGTGCGGTTGCTTCCCTCTCCCCTTGTGCTTGCCACACAGGCTACCCCAAAGGCTAAAAGGGTATGAACCCTGAGATATGGCATGTGGTGAAAGAAGCAACTTGGTGGAAAACAATGTGGTGAAACAAACAATGTGGTGAAAGAACAACAAAAATCCAGGCTTCAACTGTACTGTTGCACTGGAACAAAAAGATCCAAACTTTAACTCTGCGGTTGCATCAGATAATCCACATCCCTAAAGAAATTCCAGACCAGCTCCATGCATTCCTATCTAAATTTGACCTTTCAAGACACTCCTCCCCTCCCCTCCCCTCCCCTCCTTTCCCCTCCACTCCCCTCAACTCCACTTCAGAATTCCAAAGACTCTCCATATTTTCTGGAACAAAATGTTATTTAAGGTGGCTGTATATAGTTTTTTGGCGCGCGAAGCGTGGGTACGAATGGTGCGAGCGCAGTACCTTAACTTGAAGAATTTCTGTTTTGATGACGTCACGAAAAACAAACATTTTTTAGTGATCTTAAAACGCATATTGGGCGCGTTCCAGACGGTGAATTTTTTTTTAAATTGGCTCATGGGTAGGATTTTTCTTTTTCTCGCTGTTAGGAAAAAATCATCAAATTTTATACATACATTAATGTAATACGCGTCAAAAACGAAAATTGCGAATTCCTTCGAAAATTATGTACAGATTTTCTTGTAGCTTTGTCAGTTGAAACTCTTTGGATGTTTACTCTGTTTCCCCAAAAACAAAGAAAATTCACCGTGTAGAAACGTAGAAACACCCTCTAGAAGTCAGGTATGTTCAAAAAACAAGCCAAGCATTTCTGTCAGTCGTTGCCATAGCAACAACATTTAGCTTCTGAAAGAGTCATCCATACGTAGTCTAAGGCTGTAGGTTTCTATTATTGCCCTTTTACTGAGTGCTATGTGATAAACATTTGCCAAGGGAGAAATTATTTATGCGTATGTAATATCCAAAGCTTTGTACAATACTATATAGAGCCACCTTTATTAGGTTTTTGGGCATTGGGGGCATCCATAAGACTTGAAATTACAAGTTAAAGGGAAATGACATTTAAACCGAGGGAACTTTCCACTTTCCATAAAAGGACAGAAGAAGACAAAAATTGGCTAGCTCAACAGCACGTTCAAAATAACGCATTTGAAAGATGACTTACTCCTCTTCAAAGAATTTAGGGAAATATCATGTGACCATTCTTTTAACGTGTTGCATTCTGTCTGCAAAGTGACTGGTCTGATCTGTCAGTTCTGACAAATTGAATTACAGGCTAATCTTGATCAGACATCTCACACAATCCTCTTGAGGAGAAGTGTTTACTGGGAAGAGTTTTGTTGATTTTGCTGCCTTGTTTGTGTAGGTTCAAGTATCCTTGACAGAGCTGTGATTGAGCATAACTTGCTGTCTGCCAGTAAACTCTACAACAACATCACCTTTGAAGAACTCGGAGCATTATTAGAAATACCACCACCAAAGGTACACTGAAGCCTTGTTTGCTAATCATTGTATGTTTTTTTTTGTTAGTTATACACTGTAGCCGAAACTTATTAGGCTCCCTGTGGCCCACATTAGATTTGAACTCTTTCCGAATACGTAATTATATAGAGTCGCCAAACGCGCGTTCAATTCGATCTCACCTTGCCACACCCATAGCCTTCTTGTGTGGTCGGTATTACACAAGGCCTCCAAGTCAGTGCATACCAAATTATGTTTCGTCTCTTGTAGGCAGAGAGAATTGCTTCACAAATGATCTCTGAGGGGCGCATGTCAGGCTCGATTGACCAAATCGACGGAGTCGTCCATTTTGAAAGTAAGAACTTAGCAAGGTCGTGTCATCACAGGGCAGTACACTGGAAGATCGATGCCCGTCGCTCTCTTGTGTCCGCCCATTTTCCGAATAGCTTCCCGTAATCGAGCCCAGGTGTATTTAGAATACCGCGAAAAAAGAGCGATGCGAGACTTCGCCTCAAAACA
>BLFK01000113.1:3141603-3143083 GCA_014634185.1 Astreopora myriophthalma | reverse complement strand
AAGTCCTTGAATTTCAAAACTAGAAATTGGAAAGTACTTGAATATAATTATATTGCATTTGGTACTGGAAAGTCCTTGAAATTTGTTGCTCACGGTGTCCAACCAACATTGTCAAGTGGCTAATACGACGAAAATGTTTCAGGCAAAGAAGTAATGACACAAAATAGTAAAAAAGACTGGTAAAAACCTGTTCCATTGGTTTGATTTTGCACTACATTGAGTCCTTTAAAAATGAAAATTGTATCCTTGAAAAGTCCTTGAATTTTTTACCCCTGAGGCTAGCCTGCGTAGCAAGCGCAAGGGGAGAGGGAAGCGACCAAGCCGCGTGGAAAAGGGAACTGGGGAGGGAGTGCGGTTGCTTCCCTCTCCCCTTGTGCTTGCCACACAGGCTACCCCAAAGGCTAAAAGGGTATGAACCCTGAGATATGGCATGTGGTGAAAGAAGCAACTTGGTGGAAAACAATGTGGTGAAACAAACAATGTGGTGAAAGAACAACAAAAATCCAGGCTTCAACTGTACTGTTGCACTGGAACAAAAAGATCCAAACTTTAACTCTGCGGTTGCATCAGATAATCCACATCCCTAAAGAAATTCCAGACCAGCTCCATGCATTCCTATCTAAATTTGACCTTTCAAGACACTCCTCCCCTCCCCTCCCCTCCCCTCCTTTCCCCTCCACTCCCCTCAACTCCACTTCAGAATTCCAAAGACTCTCCATATTTTCTGGAACAAAATGTTATTTAAGGTGGCTGTATATAGTTTTTTGGCGCGCGAAGCGTGGGTACGAATGGTGCGAGCACAGTACCTTAACTTGAAGAATTTCTGTTTTGATGACGTCACGAAAAACAAACATTTTTGAGTGATCTTAAAACGCATATTGGGCGCGTTCCAGACGGTGAATTTTTTTTAAAATTGGCTCATGGGTAGGATTTTTCTTTTTCTCGCTGTTAGGAAAAAATCATCAAATTTTATACATACATTAATGTAATACGCGTCAAAAACGAAAATTGCGAATTCCTTCGAAAATTATGTACAGATTTTCTTGTAGCTTTGTCAGTTGAAACTCCTTGGATGTTTACTCTGTTTCCCCAAAAACAAAGAAAATTCACCGTGTAGAAACGTAGAAACACCCTCTAGAAGTCGGGTATTTTCAAAAAACAAGCCAAGCATTTCTGTCAGTCGTTGCCATAGCAACAACATTTAGCTTCTGAAAGAGTCATCCATACGTAGTCTAAGGCTGTAGGTTTCTATTATTGCCCTTTTACTGGGTGCTATGTGATAAACATTTGCCAAGGGAGAATTTATTTATGCGTATGTAATATCCAAAGCTTTGTACAATACTATATAGAGCCACCTTTATTGGGTTTTTGGGCATTGGGGGCATCCATAAGACTTGAAATTACAAGTTAAAGGGAAATGACATTTAAACCGAGGGAACTTTCCACTTTCCATAAAAGGACAGAAGAAGACAAAAATTGG
>BLFK01000113.1:3126603-3136603 GCA_014634185.1 Astreopora myriophthalma | reverse complement strand
ATCGTGTCGACGTAGACCGTTAAGTTAGCTAGTGAATAGGGGCTAAATGCACGGAACTATTGCCAGATGGTTTTTCTCATACGTTTAATAGAATCAGGAAACTGCGTCGGTAAAAGCGAAAATATCCACTGCTCTGATGACGCACACGTCTTCTCTAGCATTGTACTTAACAAATGATTTCAAGTTATTCCTTACGCGCTGATGGAGGTCAAGTTATTGTAGTCAACTCCCAAACAGTTTTCGTATTGCTAGAAGACTGCAAAACCCGCTCGTCAGTCAGTCAGTCTACTGCGTGGAAAAACAAATATGTAGGGAATTATTTTTTTGCTTTCCAGATGGTGATAGATTTTGTGAATAGATTGAACACAATCGCGTATTCCTCGGTATAACCACTCGTCGAACAAGAAACACTTCCTCCTTTGGCTGAAAATATTAACATTACACATTTTCCCGTAAAATTGAACTTCGTGTGTTTTGGAAAGCAAGAGAACGTTTGATTGGCAGGATTGTGGACATTAAAGCAAAGCCGCTGTAAACTCTGAAATAGTATTTACAGTGAAATGCATTTCAGCTGGTAAGGAAAAACCCAGTAAATGAGAGTCTTAAAATGCACCGTTCTAACCGATTTGGAAGGGTTTTTTTTTTCAATGAAGTGAAACGTTTTATCAATGTTCTAGAAATATCAGTTGTCACTCAAAAATTATCTCATTCGTGTCTTTGTCATTAATAAGGAAGTGAGGACCGGAGGTGATAAATTTTTATGTGTTAACAATTCGAGCCAATCATTTATCGGTACTTGAAGTTATTTTTAAATCTAGTCACGCCAATCGGTTGGCAAGTGCCATCAGCGCGAGGTATAACCTTCGCGTGGCTAAAGCGGCCAAACCCAAAAATAGACCCACAAGAATAGCTCACGCGAGCCAAAATTTCGAAACCGAAGGGCTCATTATGTAAGTTATGGTTCAGTTTTATATCGTTGTGCAGAGTTCATTAAATGTTACTGCGTTAATGTTGCAAGAAGAATTTCTTCATGTTTGGTGTTTATAGTTCATTTCTCCAGCCAGCCATCATTTTTAGTGAGAATCAATTCCCAATTTGCTCCATGTTCCAATATTAGCTAGTCAACTACTGGTTTATTTCTTCCTGATGTCTCAAAAAATAAACACTACTAGCTTGTACAATTACTTACAAATTAACATGCGAAGAAGAAGAGAGCATAAAATGATGACTTTTCAGTTTTTCTGTTTATCGACCCCATCGACGCGCTTTCCCATGCCCATAAATTAACTAGATTTGAGACGGTTGAAGCCGGACGAGATTTAATACCACAGGAGGCAAGAAACAGCATCACATTTACTTAGCGATTTGGCGGACTCTTTTATTTATGGCTTTTCCTTTTCGGTCAGAAATGAGATACTGAAGAATTCACCTCTAAAGAAGGTTAGCCACCCGTCGTAAACCATAAACCAGCGCCGGAGTTGCCAAAATGGTGAAACAGTTGAAATAATTTGAGGTCCTATTTTTCAGTTTAAAGTGATATTTTTGTTGTTTGGTCACCGTTATCTTCGTGTTAGCAAGGTCAAGATCCGCCAAGGCTTAAAAAAGGCAATTTGGGGCAGACGGAACCATTATTTGAGTCAACTTTCATAGACTGGATACACCGCCCATGAGCGACAATCCGAACTCCGCCATTGTCTTTTTTTCGTTTTATATAGAGAATAGGAAGGGTGTTCTGGACTAATCTTGCCTTACGAGAAGAGTTGTCTTCAATCTTCCTATTTTTGTAGGATGATGTGTTGATAGAAGATGAAGGAGAAAAGTTGGTAAATGTTTAATCCGGGATAAGCGATAATCAGGAATTCACCGTCAGTGTGTCTGGTGAGGCTGCGCTGTTAATCGTCTTTACGTGTTGTCGTGACCCGATCGCGTGTGCTAACCACACCGCACACTAAGTCTTGTGGCAAAACCCTGTTTTTGATGGTTCTTGGTGTCATTTAACTTTAAAGCTTAGAGCCCCGCTCTTAACCAAAGAAAAAGTGTTCAAACAGCATGCCTTCTCGGCTTTGCGCCAAACTTCAGTTTACTCTGCCGCAATATTCAACTCTTCCTTTAAAACCATTTATTTATGTACCGTCTTAACCACCTCTAAGCGCTTAAACTTCCAAAAGAAGTAAAATTCAAATCCAAATATTCAGTTCATTTATGATGGTTAGCTATAGAGAGAAGGCGGTCAAATTGGAAGAAAATCAGTTACATTCCAGCAAATGTCATTCTGTTACACTAGTTTCTTATATTGAAATCGTTATATACACAGAAAATCACAAATTCAGCACTCAAAGACGCTGCATTTTCGGTGTTCTTCATCCGCGCTCACAGTGACAAGGAAATGCATGTATTTGAGATCGGTCATCAAGCCGCGTGAAATCTGGGGACGAGATCTTTTGCCCTTCTCTCCCCAATATTTCGCGCGGCCACTTTTCGAGCGCATTTTTCCCCGCTTCAAGCCATAGTTATGTTCAAGATCAACAGGGAAATGAATGAGGCCGAGCCATTGTTCTCCATAGCACCCCCGGCGAATGGAGACTGGCGGATTGGGCGAGGGCTATTTTTCCGCGAGGTTCAACACGTCTACTTTTCGTCTGCTCTTCTCCCATTAACTTGATCAAGAGATCGTCTTTTCAAACGCTGACCGTGTAGGCTCGGGTGTGGCTACAATTTCCGTTCATCCGACATCTGGGCCCGTTCATCCTTCCGCCGACTGATTTTGCCCTATGACAATTTTGTATGAATCTGGCTTGTTTTGATTGTATGTTATTCATTTTGTAACAGTAAGTAGCTCGAATACATTAGCATAATGTTACTCTGTAAATTCGAGAGTAAAGTGTATGTATGTATGTATGTATGTATGTATGTATGTATGTATGGGGAGAGGGCCGCATCCTGGAAAAGGTCCATCTTCTGGACTTCAGTTAAAATGATTTGAACATGCTCGTACCACATAATTATTACAGGCTCCGGATTGGCTGAAAATCTAGTTTCAGCCAGGAAATTTCAAGGGGGCAATCTGACATACAACGAATATGATCCTTATGACCAGTTCCCGACGATTCCTTTGTGTTTTTGTATCGTTTAATAAATTGAGGCTTGATAACGTAACAAGAAAAAACTGCCTGGGTTTTATTATAAGACTGGTCTTATAAACTGAGACGAAGTCACGAAATCATTCAAAAGTAACTGAGCGAGCGGGAGGTACCCTACGTACGTGCCAGGCCCAAGGGGAATTTGGAACGCATCCCTCCCGTACCATCCATGGTGGCGATGCAGCCGTGGCCGGCTCAGTCGATTCAACGACGTGTAACATCGAAGTTTACTCGGGATTTTTAATCTCACCTTTTGGTTCTCTTTTGGTTTCAAATGATGGAATGCCAATCAGTGAATGGAGTTCCCTTGATACTCGCTCAAAAACATAACGTAATATGCGATGGTCTTCTTTTGTTACCAAACCGACCTACGTGTAGTTACTAGACTGGAACTATCGCTGTCTTCTAAAAAACGTAAAAGGTTTTGTGTTGTCAGAAACGGAAAACAAGATCAGCTTGAGGCAGATTTTGTTCTTCTAGCTGGTCGTCACCCTAAGCTTCAATTTTCGTGAAACCTTTCGTCAAAAACAGAGAACTGGAATACATTGAAAAATAAAACGAGACAACGCGCTTAAGATATCTGCCAAGATGGATTGACGATAAGTGATCTTTTGATCATTGTGCACGAAAGATAATGAATACCCCTTTTCGGTTAAGAGTTTTAAGGTCCCAACGGACACAATGGTGAAAACCTGTCCCATATTAACAACACAATGTGTAATTATAAATTCGTGGCGTAATTCACAGCAAAAGCGACAGGCTTTTAGACGTATAAGTACATAAATATTCATAACTGTCGAGGCCTGCCAGATCAACAACATTTCCCGCACGCAATGTAAAAAAATCGGGCCAGTGCTGGTTTCTTCTGGATCTTTTGGGCATAAATAAGTTCGAACAACCAACTGTGGGATATTAGACCTTCTGGGTATTTTTTAACGTAGCCTTTTTTCGCGTTTAAAGATTACGTAACACCTGGTCGGCTTGTTTGGCCAAAATTTCCTTTTACTGGACTCTTGCAAAGAGGGTGGGGTCTAAAGTACACAACCTTTGTATCGCATCGCATCACTGTAGCGCTGAAACCAGGGCGTAGAGTGTTTAACAAACGGGAAAAGGTGTTACCAAGAATGCTTTACACCCTTTGAGCGTTCAGAGAGGAAAATTAAAGGGCGAATTTTCACGATTCTGGAGTGCACAGTGGTAAAACAATTTCTCTTTGCGTTTCAATATTTGTTTTTGTCTCGCACACATGTAATTAATTCTTATTCCAGGTGCTAAAATCCAACCGAAGTTTCAAATAATAGACAACAGAGTGAACATATTACAAGCGCATTGTGTCGGCTTCTGGTCTCCAACTATCGCTCACCCACGCATGAAAACAGAACGAAACTTCTTTTTATTTAAGAACTAGTCCAGGCACACGAGCAGACCACTTATTTACGAATTGTGGGTACTGTTTGGTATCATGGTCCAGGCTGAAATCGGAAAATGACAATAAGCAGCTGTTGATTTGTTTTTCCTTAAGCATGAAATGTTGTTCTCCCCTGGGAGCGTACGTGTTCTGTACCTTGACTTTCCTGGAACGTGAATAATCATAATTAGCTGCAGTTCAGCTAAAGTTTGCGTCGTCTATCTCGTCAGACTAGTTGTAATATTAAGAGGCGCTCCGGTTAGCAGCGATAGCGATAACAATACTGAAGCCTGTGGCTCCTCCACGACAAGGGGATGATAGCCAGCGTGAGACATCGTCTGAACAACATTTAACAGCCTTAAAAATCTCAGCGAACAATGAAATATCTTCAGCAGCCCATTATTGGGCTAAATTCTTTTCATTACGCCCTTCTTAAAACAAAACAATCCAAAAAAAACCCCCATGTTTCTGGGTGACATTTGCAAATGCAAGAGTAGTGCGCGCCAGCTGACTTTCACATGCAGCCAGTGAGTACCAAGTATGCTAGAAAATTGAGTTTGTCCCAGTGTCGCTCGCTGAATCATCTCCCAAGAAAGAAGACTGGCTTGTTACTTATAAAGTTGCTTGATCTACCGAAAAAATAACTTTTTTAAAATCGTATCTCTGTTTTGGCATGTGGTATAATGGATCTTACTACACTGTTTTTAATCAGAAGTCGGATCGCATTGTCATTTTGTTACAAGCAAAATCTATATTAGCATTTTTACTCTTTTATCAGTGATTTACTTCCTGAGATAAAGAGGGCGTTTATTCTATAATTTATTCTCTTCACGTTCCCTGTCGAGTCTCAAGTCAGGACATGGCAAAGAAAAAATTACATGACGCCGTCAGCGCTCGTACATTTTTAGATATAGAAAATGCCCTAGTTATAAAACAACGTTATAATTCTTTTCGCTCGATATTCTAGCCCATATTCTCTTAGAAGTTAACAGGATATTTTCCTAAAAGGCTCATTGCTGTTTGAACACAACCGTTCATAACTTTCGGATGGCGTGACTTCTCGTGATGAAATAACCTCGCATGACAAATTTGCGTACAGCCTGTGCGCGAAATGCATTTCAAGCCATTTCCGTCACGAAAAAGGCGTAAAATGATAATGTTTTCTACCGCATTATTGTGAGATAACTTGAAACGTGAGTATTTATTTGTGTTGAAGTTACCGAAACAACGGGCTTTTGAAAAAAAAAATACGAAATCTGTATTTTGACATTTGCGTGACGAACGATTTGAGCGTGTGACACGTTTCTATCTACTGAGGGTGTCAACCCTTTTTACTATCGCTTGTTTGTCACAAACTGAAATATTATTCTCCTGACGTTGCGATAGTGTATCGCAAACTCTGCATGACATATGACTATTCAATATTCGGTGCGCTCGATATTACATAATCTTGTGTAACACAACACGTAACAGATGTACTGGACGTTACATCTACCATCTAATGACGGAGAAATCGTGTATGGCAGTCCCTTTAACTCTCTGACAGCGTCTAGGTTTCAGTCACGTAACAGATGGTATTAAATTTGTATGTTGTAGACGACGTTGTAATGACGCTTTCACGTCTGAACAAAAGAAATCTTCACAAAGACATTCAGTAAGGGCCGAGTACAATAATCTATGGTTCACAGCCTCTCGTGAGATCTGAGACAGAAACCAACCTGTGCGAACATGATTAGCATCTCGACTCACGTTTTGAAGTCCGATTTTGCCGCGAAAAGGAAAAAAAAAATGAAATCAACCTTTAACCTTTGTCTAGAAACGCAATCGGGTTTGACGGAATCCAGAAGGCAAATTTCGCGGATGAGTGATCCGAAGCGCGAGTCACATTCGGCGTGACTGAAAACATAAATACTGGTCGAACCAAAACACAATGGTAACTAGACTTTTCCCTAGCGTTTCTTTTCACATGCAAATTTCTAGAATTGCTATTCCGGGCGGTGAATTGTAAATATTGCATAAATTATCTGGGTCGTCTTAAGACAAACCAATTATCGTGTCGGTTTTACGTGCGCAGCCAATAGCATCTTCAGATTTCTAACCCTAGTCTGTTGCTGGCCTTGATCAATACCATCTCAGTACAATGTGCATGTCAATCACTTTGGTGTGGGGTCGCAAAATCGGCTCTACTCTCACATAACTTGAAGTTTCTCCGCTTTAAAGGATATTAAAAATCCTTTGAATTTAAGAAGTATCCTGTGGCATATTCAAAGAGGTGGCTTTTTCGTGTGTGTTAAGCAGTCGTGACTCAAGCGGACGAATTCCCACTGGTTTCATTACGTGAAAGTCGTTTAATTTCGGCTTCTATGGCTGGCCGCGAAGTGTCTTGCAAACTCACCATCGACAATTTGAATGTTATGTCAAGCTTATAGCAAAAGGGACTGCAATACCTTAGTCGCCCTGGCGGACTCCGAATTCATGGATGTGAACGCGAACAACAAGCTTAAACGGAAGAAGAAAACCCATGGGTTAGTATCGTGAGCAATTCGTTGGTTGGTGTTTCGTGTCGGTGTGAAAAATCGTGAGGTGGAAAAGGCTTGATTGTCCGACTTGAGCCTGGACATGGTGTGATGTTGCGTCGAGTGCTCCCACCTGAAAGTTTGACCATGGTTTCGGGAAGGTGTGCTAGTATGTATGGTCAAAAACAGGGAAGATGTCAGCAGATATGAGTAATTCGTTGCTAAAATCTTGATTAAAACTGTGTTTCAGGCCAGGGAACCCGTCGAAGCGACATCGCGATCGACTTAACGCCGAATTGGACAACCTCGCAAGGCTGCTGCCGTTTCCAGAGGAAATCGTCACGAAACTGGATAAGATTTCCATTCTTAGACTCACAGTCAGCTATTTGAGAGCCAAGAGTTTCTTTCAAGGTAATAAATGGTTTACAATTGGGTCTCAAGTTGTTTCGATATCTCTGTGTGTATGTAGCTGTTGGTGATTTTTTTGCTGTGTTCTAAAGAAATCGCATTGTTGGTAGCTGGTATTTAATATTTTTGTTTCGGAATAGAGTTTCATATAGGTTGTTTCAACGCCCGCTTTTAACCTGAGGGAAGTTCTGAAGATTGGTGAATCACATCACGTTCAATTGATAGATTTGCGCTTATCGGAGTTTTTGTGGTAACTAAATTCAATCGAAAATTGATTTTTAAGGTGGACGTTTGAATTCGTGATTGCTATACACGACTGCAGCACTCCCGATTTGTTTACAAAGCGCAAGCCACGAAATTTTTTTAGACGTAAATAAAAGATTGAAAGAGGATATCCTCAGAAATTTTGATTATTTTACAAGACTGGAGGGCAGAGAGGTCACCCGTGATTACCTTGTAATAAATCGTTTTTCCGTTGTGGTGGAAAACAAAAAATAGTGGTTGGCGTTATGGCTGGCACAGAGGGAAGATGGGAGCGATACCTCTTCTTTTGTTGAACATCTAGCTGACTCAACTGCGGCATTTGACTGTCCGTTGTTAGCTTATGGTCGATGGCCTGTCGAAGTACGGAACTGCTACTTTTTTCAGCGATTTATAAAATGCAGCGATTACTCGTAAACATTCGCGCCATCAAATAATGTACCACTGGAAAATTAATTCTGGCTACAAGCGCTCTTGCATTGTTGAGACGTAGTAGTGCTAGTCGCAGGGTGGTGAAGATTTCCAGTTGGATAACCATTTAACAGCGAGATACAGAAATTTCAAGATATTCTATGAAATTCTCGGCAAAGTATGTCCTGCCCCTTTCAATTTCGACTCAGCGCGAATGAAATTTTTCTTGAAAGAAATCGTCTCGCGTGTGTGCTACATATTACGATGTGGCTTTCTAAACATTTAAGTTATAAGAAGGGCCATAAGGTATTGACATTCTTATTTGTTTTTTGGCGCGACGCTTCCAGCTTTCCTCCCGAAATGCGCACTCGAGTCTCGGAAGGGCGTATGCTGAAGAGGCGAGAGCAGTCAAAAGATATTTCAGTAAGGTAATCTAAAGGGAGTAATTTCGAAGAACCTTTTACTGGTATGCAGCGTTAGGATCAGTAAAAAAACAGAAAGTGGTCTTTTGTTGCGACCGAGATTTTCGGAATATCGATCGATCTCAGGTGATTCACACCTCTGACGTTAAAAAATGCATTTGTTCCAAAACCTTGGTCACGCAGCCTGCCAAAGCGAAATATTTACTGACCGTACGCGTTGCTCACGCAAGTAGAATGAGCGAACCAGCGCAAACATAATTACTTCATGCTGTGTTTTTCCATTCGTTCTTCAGTATATCTCATCGTCCGGTCTTGGTGGTAAAGAAGTCCTTGTTTGTGTGTCTGGCCACTACAGGAGATCATAAAATATTTTTAGCGCTGTTCATTCCGTTCTCGGTTTTTGCGTTTTTGTACAAGTGCAGGCATCAAGGGTAAGCCTTCATTGTTGAATTTTACCCTTGACCTGTACGTTTTGAAAGCCAGGAATGTTTACGCCTCCGTCTTTCAAATAAACAGTTTGAATCCTTCGTTGTAGTCCGGAGTTTTGTTTGCGGTCGTGCCGAACGAACGGCTAGGCGGTTTCGCGTTTTTGTCTGGCGTATTATTATCATGTTGCCCGAATGGTTGACATTTTCATACGAAGCTACTTGTCAGTTGTCCAGTTTAGCTTCGTCGGTAAGGTGTAATGAAGCTTACGTCTGCAAGCGATTCGATTAGATTGAGCGGTTTCAACTCATTTGCTTTAGTTTGTGGTGGTCTACCCATGGCCCGTCCTTTTTTTCTTTTAAGAAAAAAAAAACAAAACAAAACAAAAAGAGAAGGTCCCCTGAATTGCAGAAGTTGTAACTAAAGTCAATGAATAAATGAAAAAAAAAAAAGTTTCTTCAGTATGTCCTGCCCCTGCATCCATGTGAATTTATACCTATCCTGAAATCCCGACGGGTGTTGTGTTTGGGTAAACAATATCGCCTACTTGTAAGCTTGTATGAGTAGCTCACATTTTTTTAAATACAGATGGACTTTTAGTCTGCAGAATTACATGCATTACAGTATGCATGGGGAGCTTGAGTTTCTTTAGGGAACGTAATATTCGAAATATCGCAAATTCTTGGATTTGTCGTGAACACCAGGCACGCTTTTTCCCTCTAAGGTTTAAGTGCTCCTTCGTTATATGACTAGACATCGTCGACGTCCGAGACTTTAAGTGTGCAATTAAAATGAACGCGCCTAATTTACATGTCATCGAAAAGAGAAACCGCCAAGGTTTAGCTGTAATCATGAAACATGGGAAAAGTGGGGCTGTTATATGTCTGAAATCCGCTTTCGATCCTCTGAAAATATTTGATTACCTAGTATTTTACCGTAGTGTACTTAAAAAGTAATTACCGGTTTCTTATTACATGATGAGGGAGTTATCGATAATATCTGTAGTGG
>BLFK01000113.1:3108920-3126337 GCA_014634185.1 Astreopora myriophthalma | reverse complement strand
CTGTTATCTTTTAAAGTGCTAATGTGATAACTAAGTTGTTTATGGGTTTTCTCAGCAACAATATCAATTGCACACTCCTTTTTTTCACTTTTGCAAATGTTAAAAACATTTCAGTTTCAAATGGAAGGTATGGAAAAGAAGAAACTTGTGAAGATCTTGTCAGAGAAGTTGAAGGAAATGGTGTTTTCTCTCAGCTTTCACTAGAGGTAAATCAAAAAGTAGACTGTGCTGCTGTTATACTCCTTGGTTATATCATGAGCAGAAACCTGGAAAGGGAAGTTTTCAGTTTTTAAAACCCACAAACACTTTTTCTTGAGGGCTCCATGTAATGTAGAATGCATATTAATATTCTAGTTTGCGTGTTAAATGACTCAATATAAAGTTTGTGAGTCATTTTTTCGTTGACCTTGGCTGGTTATATTATACCCCGTTTTTGATATTAATGTACTCTTGACCCTAGAGGCCACTTTTAATTGCTTTACTGCAAGGGAAGTACATGTAGTCCATATACAACGTTTATCGGTTTTATTTTTGGATTCTTATCATTTTTTCAGGTACTTAGATAATAGATAAGATAGATAATAGGGACATTAAGATCTACAACGGCCATGTCCCCGAAAATGCCGTTTAAAATTGGAACCTGACGTTTTTCAAAGTCTTTCTTGAATATTCCAGAAAATGACTCCAAGTCCTAGAAGACGGAATGACGGAAAATCACCCAATATCCCAAAAGAGGGAACTGGTTCAACTTCTACAAACTATCCGAACTATCTAGGAGTTGAATTGGGAGGAACGGTGTTTAAACTAAAAAAGAAAATTGAAATTTATCTGTTGTGTGCTCGCGTTGTCCCTAAAAGGTGGGATTTGGTCATTTGATGTTTTAGATTGCCAAAGAACGGGAAAGAAATGAACCAAAGTTCAAAACTCATGTGCAGAGCCATTGTTTTGCTCATTAGAGTCTATTATTTAGTGGCGTTGCAGCTGATGTTGCCGTCCTAGATCTTAAAGTCCCTATTCATCATTAAATGCCACAAAGATGGATTGTACTGTGCATTTTGCATTCAGTGTGGTTCCCTCAAGATTACAGGGTATGATGACACAATAATCACTTGCTCAATTTGCTTTTCAGGCTCTTGATGGCTTCATAGCTGTGATTACGCAAGATGGGCAGTTGTTTTATGTGTCAGAAAATGTGCGGGACTTCTTAGGTTATTCTCAGGTAAGTAGTCTGTCAGGACTCGTGCTTTACTCTCCCATCACTGCCCTGCTCATAAAAGGAACCTTCAGCAATTTACATTGGAAGCTGTTTAAGCACACCGCCACGCACATTCTCTTAATAAATTGATTATTTGAAATTTGAGCCTGTTATTGGTTCCTACATGACAGCTGCGTGTGAGCAAGGACGATTATGTTACAATTAACCGTGGACAACTTGAATGTTTATATTGAATAAAATATTACCAAAATGAAACACTGAATTACATTTCGGTTATGAATACATGTTGAGCTTTATATTTATTTATAGTATTTATGGTTCAAATAAGCATCATTTTACTTGTTAGAGCAGTTAAAACTTGTCAAGAACCACTTGTGAATTAATATGGCTTTGCTCACACTCCTTCAGTAGGTGATGCTCTGAAACAATTAACACATTCAAAATTCAAATGAGCATTCACTAATGGGATCTTGGGGGTATGCTTGACCTGTTTTGACGTAAACGAGCGTGTACGATTTCCAGAAGAATCTAGCCAGGGCTGCAGAAAAAGGTTTCTGTGGTATCTCTGAATCAGAATTGAAGACCAGTGACATGCTGTTAGAATTTTAGCTGTAACGGGTTAACCCATGGATAGCTTTTATTTCAATATTGATGTCTGGCTTTGCTACTTCATTGATTTTGCATTTCTTTAATTTATTACAGGCTGCTGTTATTCACCAGAGCATGTTCAAGTTTTTACACATCGATGACCAGGATATGGTAAAAACCAACCTAGCATGGCCAAAACCTTCTGGAAAGAAAGCCAAAGTAGTAAGTGTATATGTTTATTCTGTTCTTTTATTTGTGGTGAGCATCTCATACTTTCTGGTACATTGTCTTTGTTTTCTCCCTTCACTCTCACCATGTTGGTTTATGACACAAGCATAATCACCACCAACATGTATGCAGATACTTTTAAGTTGTGTTTAATTGAAAGGCTCCAGGTCATTTTGCAAAATCATGACCAATTTCCACTGAATCAGCTGCATTAAAATTATTGGGCGAACACTTGCATGTTGTATGCCAACAAATAGGGCAATGCAACGAAAAGAAGCCAAAAAGAATTTCTTCCCTGTAATTTCATATTTTCTTTGTCTTGCCCCCCTTTTCCTTCGTTATTTTCTGAACACAACTTGGGATAGGTAATTCCATAATTTAATCGCCATGTATTGTGTAAAATTTGGCTGCAATTTCGCAAAATGGCACACTAACAAAGTCAGTCACTACGTTTTTGCTCTGAGCCCTTCAATTATTGTCTCTTTGTTCTGACTAACAAAAGGTACAAATGATCAGGATATACTTCTGTGGCTGTGTATGTTGCTTGTGCTTTTGCGTGCATCGTAGGTGTAATTGTTATTGTGAATGGATTGCCATCTTGATCCCAACACGATTGTGATTTGACGAATATTGTTGGTCGTTATTATGTCAGATATGCGGTCCTGAAGTATAAAACGCGGACTGCGGACCGCGGACCCGGACTGCGGACGGGTATAAAACGCGGCCTAGGTATAAAAGGCGGACTGTGGACCGGGTCATTGTTTTACCTTTCGGAAAGTAACCTTAACCCTCAATTCGGGCTAACCCTACTAAAACTAAAAACCAACCTTAGGCCTAGGGTTAGCCAAATTGAGGGTTAAGGTTACTTATCCAAAAGGTAAAACAATGACCCGGTCTGCAGTCTGCCTTTTATGCCCTAGTCCGCATTTTATACCCAGTCCGCAGTTGGGGTCTGCAGTCCGCGTTTTATACTGACCCTGAGATATACAGTGGTATGATGTTCAAAGCATTAAATGTATATATTTTTTTTACTTCAGAAAAATGAAGAGGAGCCTAGTGATGTATCCATCCAAGATGATTCAAAAATGGGTGAGCTTGTAAGCCCATGGGTGTGGCTCTACAAGTTTTTTGGTCTCCTTGACTTCTGTATTATAACTCATAAACATTAAAATGTTAAAATCTGTTTTATGATGTGCAACCTGTGGTGAACAATAATGATAACAAACAATGACAATAACAATATTATTATTATTATTCATTAATATTAATATTATAGGAAAATTCATTACCTGATGAGGGAATTCCGCATTAAATTGCACGCGAAAACCGATATCGCACGAATCAAGTGGTTTTCAAGTGCAATTTAATGCGGAATTCATGAGTCAGGTAATGAATTTTCCTTGAATTGCATTATTGAATAAAATAAGAGAAAAAGAAACTTGTTGCAGCTGTTGTGTTACAATTTGATGACAGTTGTTACGTAGATGCGAAACAATATCACTTAGCCTCGTTTTCAACTCGCAATTCCACGCTAAATACCTCGCTTCATTAACCAATCAGAATGCAAGATTTTATTCAATTATGCGATTCTATTATTTATTAATATTCTTATTCTTATTATTTGTTAATAAAGTCAATAATAATAATAGTAGTAGTCGTAGTAGTAGTATAGACTTTATTTAGAAAAGGTGACACTTGACAGTTTCAACAACTAATGCACTCATGGCCCTCCTATATTCTCCAAGTACTTAATAATAATAATAATAATAATAATAATAATAATAATAATAATAATAATAATAATAACAATAACAATAATAATAATGATAATGAGAATGATAATGAGAATGATCATAATAATAATAATAATAATAATAATGATAATACAGTTCTTAAAAATGCATTATACATAAGGCTCAATGCTTTTACATAAGAAGATTTAAAATAATTATAAGAATAAGATTAAAAATTTGTGTCTTGAGAACACTACTTGGGAACAGTTTCCAAATCGGATTCTCTCCTTGGAATAATGAGACAATTGGTAAAATTTGCCTAACAATAGAAGCCACTCAAAGCGTTCTGGTCTTGGTAAGAAATTACACCATCCTGCAAATGGGCATGGCCTAATGCAGACATTGTTTAAAACACATGCGATAAACTTCCAAGCAGAATTTGAGCTTATGCTCATTCTCGAAAAGAGCGTATTTGGTGGCTTGTATTTGGGGATGTCTTGTCAAAATTGTGTAATTGAATAGGGTTTAATCATAAAAACTGCTTGGAATGCTACAATACAAGATAATCTTCATTTATAAGTGATAGAAATTAAAGTGTCCAGTAGTGTGCTTGTGGGTTGTAACTTGTGAAATGTAGATAGCACTTAATCCCAGCAGTTCATGGTCTTGGCGGTGGGGGTTGGGGGTGAAATATTGATGGGTTCAGGGATATCTCCTCAACACAAATCATCTGTCAGTTTGTTTGACGTCTTGCTACCATCACGTTACCTTAATTTCCTGCCTTAATACTCTTACTTAATATTTCATAATATTGGTTTACTAGGTTTAGACGATGGGGACAGTCTAAATCGTTCGTTTACCTGCCGCATGAAGTGCACATTAAATCATGGTGGTGGATTTTACAAGGTTAGTAAGTGCACATGCTGATGAATCTCCTGTTGTAATGTTTGTTTATACCTGATTCTTGACATGGACGGATTTTTTTCGTTATGTTATATAATGATAATTGAAGGGCTCTGGGCAAAAATGTCCTAATTGACTTTTGCATAGTTTTTAGGTCATTTTGTGAAATCTTGGCCAATCCCCACCGAATCAACTGCACTAAAATTACAGGCTGCTAGACCTCCCCATGCTATGTGCCAAAAATTAGGGCAATTTGATGGGAAAAAAAGTGGAAAAACAGTTTTTCTATGTAGTGTCATATTTTCTTGCTCTTGCATGTGTACATAACTGGCTTGTAAGTAAACATCTAAACTTTTTCCATGTAGCTCTTCAGGCTGTCTGGCAGATTAAGAGAAATCCACACACGCAAGCGAGATAGTCAAGTTGTAGAGTATGGTCTTTTTGCCATCTGCTCACCCGCAAACAGTCCTCATTCTCACCATGCGGGAGCGAATATAAAAAAGGAGGTTGCCTTGACTGCTCAAAAGAGACTGGAGAGAGCTAACAGTGAGCCCATTTGTGGCAGGTTTGTGTTTTTCAGTAGTGATCTATGTTGGATGTGGTGTGTCAGAGATAATTATTCTTTTACCATAAACGTTGATTTAACAAACCCCTGTGTAACAAACAATATTCTTGAGCTCCCTCACAGTATTGTATGGGAAGAAAAACTCAATATGACAAAACTGTAATATACCAGAAACAGAAATAAATTTCCCAGTCTCTCTGCACTTTGTTGAAAGAAAGATTCATTGTCCATTTCAATTCAAATGCAAAAATTTCATCCTCTTGAGTTTTCTTTCGTATTTTAGTGGCTGCCTCCTGCTTTCCAGGCTAGGAAAAAATTCCCAACTACAAATTCTGATAAAATTAAAAAAATCACTGTTAGTGTGCTTTTTACAGTAATAAAAGGAATTTTAGGTTGTGAATTGTAACTTTTCTACTTACGTTCATCAATTTCCAAACCAGAGTAGCTGAAGTCGTCAATTCCTCAATTAGAGAACCTCAATCAGAGTCACTTGAACTTGTAGAGTCTGCGCTCATTTGTCATTGAAGTCTCTGTACTACAGGCAGCTCTTACACAGCCTTAGGAACACACAAGAACTGGATTACCTCAACAAAGATCCCTGTTATAATATTGTTTTTAATTTTCTCATCAATAAAATCCGGTGATGGAATTCAGTTAATGAAACTGATGGTTATGATTTTGTAGCATGTCATCTGTTCTGTCTGGTGAGGTGCCATGTATTTATGAACAAATGTGTGATGGTACTGTTGTCTGTCTCATGGTTCTTTAGTTTATTTAATTTTTTTTTGTCAAATTTCAGGAGAGCCACTCTCCCTCTAACTGGAATGCTCCCTTCAATGTCTATTAACCGTCATTATTCAGGATCTGAAACTTGCTCAGCTGCTGTCAGTCCTCTGGTATCTCCTACTGCTTCAACCGATTCAGGACACCCATCTCCTGATTCCAGTCAAGGGGGAAAATTGTTATTGACAGACTCTGAGATTCGAAGCGAAGGCAGTGAGGTTTCCCCACCATCAAGCAGCACCTCCCAAGAAGTTGATGGTAGGCTTGCTTCCAATCGTCTGATGGCTGGAACAAACCACCCTTTTATGAATGCTCATAGACTTGATCGCAAGAGAGAAGTGAACTTCATGGATTCCCTCCGACCTGATGACAAAGATCATGTGAGAAAGCGTTCCCGAAGTTTAGCAGATGCAAGTGAGCTTTTCTTAAGAGATGGCATGGATCCCAGGTCATTGTTTTTCAGAGGCAACTTGCCAGCAGTTCCTGAAATCAAGGTTGAAAACACAAAGAGGAAAGATGAATGTTTGCAGTCTTCTGAGACATCAGATAGAAGGCCTCTGAACAACCATGACAACAGACTGGATGCTGCTCAGGGCCTTGTGAATCTTGGCAACATGGCTTCTAAATTTCCAGGACTTTATGCTTTCCCTCCAGAATTTATGTACCCTGATGTCATGTTTCAACATGATATGTTTCACGACCTCCAGCACCTTAGAAACCCTTTTGACATGCACAAGCCATGGTGCCTGGGAAATGATCCATACACTGCTTTGGCTATGAGGCGATGGTTGACCAATCCTGACATGTTGCATTCTCCATTGAATCCAATGGTAGCAGCTCAAGCCGGCCTTCTTACACCAGCTGAGAGGCTGCACTTTTTTAAGTTGCCATTTGTTTACCCAACTCATTTTCCTGGTGCATCACCATTTGATCTTGGTGCAACTTCAGGGTTTACAGAGAGAAACCTACCAGAGTATGCTTTGAGAGGTCTCTACCGGAATGGACTTGTTTCAGATATGGCCCGGAGTGGTGTGGTAAAAGAAACTGAGCAGAGGCACTCTCCATCTAAAGACAAACAGCCACAGGTGCGAGAAAGCAGAGAAAAGGAGAGCTGCCCCTCACCAAGTAAAATAGGAAGCTCTGCGCTTAAGATTTCGGTCAAGAAGGAAGCAGTGGCCAGTGACAAGAAAGTTAAAGATACCAAAACTGCAGAGGTGGAGACATTTGATGGTGGAGGCACATCGGCAAAGGTTTGTAGCACTTCAGGTAATGATGGTGGTGATAATGGAGACGAGAAGGTAGATGTGGTAGGTGGAGTGAAGCCGTCATCTGGGCTGCATCAAACGTTTGCTGGAATTCAAGAAGAGTTCAACAGCCGACTTGAAAACCTCAACAAGTCTTTTGCACTTTCCTTGGATCACAACATGACAAGCCCATGAGAGTAAGTCCAAGGCTAATGCTTGTAGTGTATCATGTTTTGTTACTCTAATTGTCATAAAGATCTTAAGGTCGAACTTTGGTTCAATTCACTTGAAATTACTGTATGTGTTAGGAGTTAAATTTGACTTTAGGTGTGATGAACGATCATTTCTCCACCCACTGATCTTTTTACACCACTTCTTATGGCCATTGATTTTGTTAACAGTTGTAAAGGTAGATTTATTTTATATGTGGGGAGAAAGAAAGAAGCATTATTCTGAAAATCGTAAGGATAATGTTAAAGCTTAATTCACAGTAGCAATGAAAGGCAATGTAATCATAATCATAACCGCTCCTTGCGATTACTATTTCTGATTCACACTAGGTCTTAACACTACTTACGATTATGATTGCGACTACGATAAAAATGCTAGTGTGAACTAAGCTTTAGTTCTCATCGGTAATCTTGGAGGCAGATAGTTGGCCTCCTTTCAATCTCCGTAGAAACTGGACTGTATCCTACAAAATGTGATGTGTGCAGCCACTGAAGTAAATCATATTCTTTTGTGTTTCCTCTTTACTCATCACGCTTGAAGTTAAAAAAAAGGTGTGCCGTTAAAATCTCAAATGTGTATATCTTAATGTAGAAAGTGCTACTTTGTCGTGGTAAGATCTTTGAATGTGTTGTGCGTTTTGATAACTTGCAAACTTAAGTTCAAACCTAATTAACAACATGTGGAGTTTACATTGATATTTACTATCTTGGCAGGTGTCTGGAATGTGCAGCACAAAGCAAAGATCCTGGTTTTTTGACCACATTTGAAATTCAAATTACTCTCTCATGCACATGCGATACTTTCTTAACTGAAGTTTCACAATTATTATCTTTTGACCTGGAGTTTTATGTTCAAAGACTTAGCTCTTGATTATTTTTTTGGGAATGAAATTATTCGACCAACTGAAGAAAAAGTTGTTTTTTTCATTTGTGAAATAGGGCAACATGATAATATTAAATAACCACTGGCTACTTCCACTTCAAATTGAATATCTCGGGCTTGGGGAAGATTGACCAAATTCTTTGCACCTGTGCCTGAAAGCATGATTTAACATAAAGGGTAAGACAGCTGTCTGTACTTCCAGTGTGATATCAAGTCCACAGGTTTGAATATGGCTGGTTTTGAGCAAACTTGTTTCCAAGGCCAAAACATCATTCATACTTGATTGCCCTAAGACCTTCAAATAAGTTATAGTAGGCCAAGGGTCATATTCTTACCTTTTCATGGGTTGTTCTCTACACTTTGTCATTGTTTCTTAATTAAGGTAGTTTTGATCTGTCAACAGTTATTGCAGTGTAAAACACAAGTTGATCATTGGGTTTGGTGTTGGCAAGTTATTGAAATTGCACATGTGCAATGTGCTAATCCAAAGAAAACTGAATCACATTTACACAGTGAATTAGCAATAACCACTGTGATTTGATGTTTTAATCATCTTAGTGTGCCATGATTGTAGGATTGTAGAAAAGTATAAATAAGAGAGATGAAGTGATTTCCCTTGCATAGAGTTTGGGGTGACCACGCCTGGTTGATTAAGGCATGGTGAACGTACCACATGTACTTCTTAGCTAAGGTCTCAGTGTATCTTGAGGCTTTTTGTCTTAAAAAGACTGAGTGCCAAGGCACTTAACTGTGCATTGCTTAGGCAAAGCATGGGATTGCAGTGTAATTATTCACACCGAGGCCACACCCAAAATTTTGTTTGGTGTTTTCCAATGTCTGGTCTTCAAGAGGTGAAGCAATATAACATCCAATTGTGTGAAAATACTTTGTTTCAAGGTGGAGTCCTCATTCACCAATTTGCAGAGATTTTGTAAGGTGGCCTTGGTAGAAGTAGTTACACTGTAAAAGGAAAGAATTTTGATCCCTGGAACAGACTTAGATCAAATGGGAATACTTGATTCTGGGGATTGATTTCTGTGTTAATGGTTAACAGTGTGATGACATGCAACAAGAACTATGGATGAACAAGTCTCCTATTAGTACCATTCGAAGTGAATGGTTAGGGACAATGATTTCATGAACTGGGAGCAGTAAACGTTGTTCAACAATGTGCCCTTAACATCTGATTCTCCCTGCTTTTCTTGTTGGTGGCGAGAGCCTGTGGATGGCTCTTTTCCTACAGGAAGGGAAAGGTTTCCCTACAGTATGGAAATGTTGGGTTGTATGATGGATGGACAAAATTGTCTGTCTGGGGAATGTTGATTTTCCAACCACTTGTACTTCTTTGGTACTCGTTACCAATCAAAAGCGACTAGCTAAGTCGCTTACCTTTAATGTAATAGCTTAAAAAGAGCCATCCAGCACTACAGTTAGGGGTATATCTAGGAGAGGGCTCCCATTTAGAGAGAAAACGGGGCAAAGAGAAAGGCTAACTGTGTTAAATGAATGCCTTGGGAGGATGGACCTCCGCCCACTCCCCCACCTTCAAGGTATACCCCTGACAGTATGCCGTTGTTAATAGCTGATTTATTTTATACGAAATGCATGCCATTTGGCTCAATAAAGTAATGGTTCAGCCAAGACCTTACAGCGGTTTTCAGTTGACTGTTATGAGACTTTATTACCTGACCAATAATCAGTCGCACATAATCGACAGAAGTAATAAAATCTCGAAGTAAATATCTGCAGCCGGCGCTGATTGCAAGAAAACGCGGGCGAGGTCATGATTAGTTGAAAAGTGATGCGAGATTTTGTTGGGCTAATCTCTGAGCGTAACAATGCTAAACTGTCAACGGAAAGCCTTCGTAACTGGTTCTTCATATTACCTTGACCTTGTAAGTGCAGTTTAATATATATTTTGCAGTAGAGTATTGGGTCGAGTCAGTTATTTTTTTGTCGGCTTGACATTTCGTTAGTTTGCAATGCGGTGTCTCGCCAGTTTTGTTTTTTTGCATTAACGCCGAATGCAGAGCATAGCTAGGCGTTTATTCATGGGCATTTTTGTGCTGAGTAAAATGTAGCTAGCGTTTAAGTCATAGTTATCCTGTTGTTCCTTAGGCAGGATTTTGTGTATTATTTTTGTTGATTGCGTCTTAGGTAAATCCTTCCTTTTGCTCATTACTGAGGACCTGGTTATTTAATTTTGGCGTCCAGATTTATTCCTCTAATAAAGGCTTCTTTTACAACTCTTCTTTTACAACGTGGCATAACACTTTCCTTTATGGAGGATAAAGATGTTTCTTATCGGCGCTACGGCACCGTTTACATACCTTGAAAACTAGGTTCAGGTTAACTCATTTATTTATCTTTTCTTGGCAAAATTCAAATGCTTTCCGTTATCCGAAAAGAAATACTGCTTCCCAGGGTCTTTATCTTTCCTCTCTCTTCTTGGAAGTGGAGGAGAAAGGCCTCTGGAAACGAGGTTGTGGGAAGCCGTCAATGACGCCAATTAATCAAACCCTTGGCAACGAAATGTCAGTAAGACGGTGCTGTAGTAGATAGCGTTGTATTTCTTTGTTTGTTTGTTTTTTTGCACTTGTCGAAGGTGTGACAGCTAAAAACGTAAAGAACTTGAGCAAAAGGGAGGACAGTACATACTTATTTTTTATATATAGAAAGTAGGCTGTCGTGGAAAGCACAGCTGATGTTTTAATTAGAGTGCACCACCCAGTGGTCAATCAACCTTTGAGGAAAGAAAGTACATTCAAAGTATAGATGAGCAATATTAGATGCCAAATTGAGGCGACCTTTTAGTGTGCAAGATTCATCAGTTAAATATATATCCATATGTATCTTCATTAACCTTATATTTAGTAGGGGTAGGCTTCATCTTTAATGTGGTGAATAAAGCTTTTAGTGCTTGTATTTGGTCTGCTATTACTGCGTTCTTATCAAGTAACACTCCAGTACACTCCATGTACTAGGTATGCCTGCGTCACTCGCAAAAAAGAGGTCTGCAATGCGTCCGTTTGGCTACCTCTTGTGATGGCAACATCAAAGGCAGTTCAAGAAATAGAAGCGGTCACGTTTTGTTCCTTTCTTAAAGGTTTTGCTTCCTAGAAACAGTAGCCACAAAGAAAAAAAGACTTTTGTCTTCGAATCACCTGCCTGTGAATATGGGCAAATTTTAAACGACGGCTTTTTAAACTTTAGGAGGAGATTTTGGCATTTTATGCGTTACTAGCGTAAAATTTACGTGACAGTCGAAATCTGTAATAGAGAATACATGAAAATTCATACATGTGCAAATCTACCTTCATTCTCGTATCCCGTCAGCGTGCCCTATCCCATGTGTCGAGAAATGGTGGTTTTCACTATGCTGAAGACTGAAAAAACGACCAGCTGCGAAGTCATCCTCCAAAACACTTTGCAACTCTCAAGGAAGATACAACCAGAAGTGGTCGTTCACGACAGGGGATCCCAAAGGAAGATCCTCTTTTGCTTGGATTATGCGCGTTGTCGACTTTTTTAGAATCTTCTTCAGGGGCGTAGCCAGCCTATAGACCCATTGGCCTGGGTGTACTATTTTTGGGGGTTGGCTAAGTGGTTGGTTGAAGGAATGAATTTTGACCGTTTTTATACTAGAGACGCGTAATTCCTGGGAACAACTTGGGAGATTATTTTTATACGTAGTGCGTCTGTTTAGTTTTTCGTCTAGTGTGACGCTTAATCCGTGTGTACTGGACGAACTAAACAGACGCACTACAAATATTTGCACAATTTCGTCCCAGACAAATAATGCGTCTCTTGTGGACGAACGAACGAACAAATGTCCCCGACCATACCCAAGCCATATAGTAGTAGGTGGTGGTAGTGGTGGTGGTAGTAGTAGTAGTAGTAGCCACAGTAGCTACCTGTAGTAGCTGTAGTAGCCGTAGTAGCTGTAGTAGATGAAGTAGCTGTAGAAGCCGTAGTGCCTGTAGTTGCCGTAGTAGCAGTAGTAGCTGTACGTTAATTAGAAGCTTTATTTTTCGTTCCTCACAATAATTGCTAACGTCGGTCAAGATGTTTACATGTAGTAATCAATAACAATACTGAACGATTACACGATTATCCGTTATAATATTTAATAAGGATAATATAAAGTGTTAAGTGACAGGTTATGTCTTCAAAAGGTTGATAAACATTCAAGAAATTCGCATAAATTGAAGTTTTATATGAAATCGTTTCCTTTTTCGTGCTTGATATGTGCTCTAAGCCTATATTTGCTGAAAAGTTTCTCAGAAAGGCAAAACTTGCTCGACTTTGCTAGAGCCACAAAAAGTTGCTCCAAACGCCAAAAGTTGCTCAAGAGTTGCCGAGCACAAATCGGGACAGGCCTAACGCACGAGTAGTGACTTGGAAACAAACATTGTGGCTCTGGAACGTGTCAAGAGTACTCAGAGACGCCAATGTAATGTAATGTTGCCAGGCAACTCATGTTGGTAGAATTTTATCAATTTTAGCAAATACGCATGCGCCAATGTTTGGAACCGTCTACTTCCGGTCTACTCTATCCTGTACCATATGGAGGACACTGCAGTTTACAGTTTCAGTATATATTTCTCGAAATCCTATATCATGGTAACTGGAACTGAGCTGTGAGTACGAAAGGGATCTGTCACATATGGTCTAGGGGCCGACATTTCTCTCCCTCACTGCCGCGTCGGGGGCAGACAGGCTGTCGTGGACGGGTATCTGAAAGCAGCGAGGAACTGGGGGTTGGTATAAGCGATCCGCGGGCCGAAATCTTGGCTCAGGCAACACGTCCAGAGGTACCGCTACTGGTCCAGAGTTTTTGTTTTCTTTTTGGCATTCAGTATGCGCATGCGTTAATTCACTGTTGCCTTACTACGTACCATTTGGCAGACGCAGTGACTGCATTTAAATCACAGAATGACCTTAACACTTGCAACAAGCGATGAGACCTGCATTGCACCCAGCTGTGTCCACCCGCCTCGAAAAAAACAAACAAACAAACAAAAAACAAAAGAACAAAACAAAAAACAAGCGATGAGACCTGGGAATTTGCCTTGCTTGCAGTTTATTGCTCGTTGGTATTGCTCGCTTGTGTCGTACACGTACCAGGCGCGTAGGAGGGGGGGTTCGAGGGGTTCGAACGAACCCCCTTTGAAGATCAATAATGGCGGAAAAGTTCCTGTGGTCGAAATACATCAGCCAAAGAAAAATAGAGATATAAACCCGTTCTTTAGGCCTTATGTCTTACCCTCAGTAAAAATAAAAATTGTCAAGAACCCTTGGAGATTCAAAATTTTAATGACGTTTCATTTTTGCGGTAAAACCGCATACCACCGAATAGCTATCAGAACTTGACATGGTGCGGAATGTACATTGAACTTTCTTAAACAATTTGCCGTCGAAATGATGTATATAGCTTAAAAAACTGCTGTAAAACAAAGTTGTGATTTGCCTAAAATGGGTCTCAAAATGCAGGACATGAGGTTTCTGGGAACCTAGATTTTCAAAAATTTCCGGGGGAGCATGCCCCCCGACCCCCCTAGTAAGAGCGCCTCCGGCGCTGCCTATTTCCCTCTCGTAAACGGTCGTTGCCATTTGTTACGGTGGATGCCAATTCTTGGTAACGGAGCCTTTGTCATAAATTAGTCCTACAGTAGATGAAATTGCAACTAAATCAGCTAAAATTGCGCTCAGATTGAGAAATTAAGCCTAATAAACAATTGAGGTGTTTGGGCCTAGCAATTGGGTGAGGTTAGGGTTAGTTTTAGATACTGAAAACAGCTGTTATTCATCTTTTATATAGAATGGTCGGATAGCCAAAATCTACGGTACTTAGCCGAGCAACTCGGTAGGGTTGTGGTGAGTGACGTGAGCTATTAATCTAATAGCCCGGGTTCGATTCTTCAGTAGGTAATTTTTCTTTATTTGCCAAAAGCAAACTTATAACAGTGAAAATTTTTCTAAGTGTCGTTGAAATGGCAACGACCGTTTACGAAACGGACAACTGCTCCGGCGCTCAGCAAGATTTGGGGCTAAACGAACACCCGTATCGAAACCTAAGCTACGCGCCTGCGTACCACTCGTACAAGACGTAGCGTCTTGGGTTGACTTGTAGAAGCACACTAACTAGTTTCCTTACGCTGCCAATCGTTGACCTTTCAAATTATACCCATACTTTAAGAGTTACACCTTTTAGTCAAAGTACGTTATGCGCAACAAAGCGTGTTGCCTGACTTTTATCCGCGGAGACTGATTGTCCGGCATGAAGTTCTATGAAATTGCATCGAAGTGCTTCATTTCTACTAGATAGAAGTGTTACATTCCTTCTTGTAATCGCTTTGGATTCGTTTCTTCGTTGCAACGTTTCTGTAAACAAAGAAAGAATACTTCGACACTCGATAAAATACAGGCAGTTGGATTGAGATGTTTCGTGAAATATGACTATTGTACAATAACTGTCCAAATTCCCGCGCGCTGATTGGCTCGTAGCTATTGTCTATAAGAGTACAGACAATAAAAATGACGTCGGATGTAAAGCAATGTAAGGAAAAGTTTGCAAATTCTTACCGTACGAAGAAATTGTTTCCATTTTTCCCATGAAATGGAGTCCGAAATACTTCCAAATTTTAGTTTGGACGTTTTGCAAGATATTTCTGACGAGTTTTAGTTTTAGTTTACGCGACGGCTTTTGCTTTCGCTCTGTAACCTGCGCTATACGAAAAATAAAGCCAATTCCGCTCGTATTTTCCATGTTATTGTACAAAACAAATCGACAGCAGTTTTCTATGGTCTATACTCTTATAGACCATAAAATGACGCCATAAAATGTTCAAAACTTGGCAGTGAAACCACTCGCCTTCGGTTCGCGGTTTCACTTGAGTTTTGAACATTTTATGACGTCATTTTATGGTCTATAAGAGTATAGACCATAGAAAACTGCCGTCGATTTGTTAACCAGTGATTGAGTCTATTTGAGACCTTTCCCGGGTGTCGGGCATTTTCCCACTCACATTGAAAATAGATCGCAAATTTTCGGCTGAATTAATGTTAACGAAAGGACACTACGTTCGGCGTCATCTTGTAGCCGTTATCAAATGCAATTTATCGAATACAATTTTTCGCAGTTTAAGTGTGAGAAAATATATTATCATCAATTGTATCACGCCTAAGAATATTCCATAAGACCATTGAAAACAATAGAAAATATCATCCTAACACTGATTGAAAAGAACGAGGTATTGTTGGATTTAATAAGTTGTTGTTGTTGTTGTTTCGAGAAGTTGCCTAATATCTTTTAAAATATACAGATCGTTTTCACTCACGTGACCAGCGGCCATATTGACTTACTGAAACAAAAGGAAAATGAAGTTCAATTCCCCTGAGATTGTTTAGGTACCAATATGGCCGCCGTGACGTCGGACTGCGGACTGCGGACTGCGGACCCGGACTGCGGACCGCGTATAAAACGCGGACTAGGTATAAAAGGCGGACTGCGGACCGGGTCATTGTTTTACCTTTCGGAAAGCAACCCTAACCCTCAAGTTGGCTAACTCTAGGCCTAAGGTTGGTTTTAAGGCCTATAGGCCTATAGGCCTAGGGTTAGCCCGAATTGAGGGTTAGGGTTACTTTCCGAAAGGTAAAACATTGACCCGGTCCACAGTCCGCCTTTTATACCTAGTCCGCGTTTTATACCCGTCCGCAGTCCGGGTCCGCGGTCCGCAGTCCACGTTTTATACTGACCGACTCCGCGATCTGCGATCAAGACTCACTGTAATCCCTCGTTATAAAATAGGCACGTTTGGCGTGCACAAGCTACTGAGTAAGAAGGTACGTAATTAAAGAGCGGCAGTAAATAGGAATAAACTCTGGAGAGAGCTAAGAGGATTACTATAGATGGCATTGTTGTTTGATATCGCTAAGATTACTTTCCATCTCATAGGCATAAACATAGGCACGTATAACGCGCATAAATTAGTTAGGCAATAATGAAGCAATAACAGACAGACACAGGAAATAAGACTCACTAGTGTTCGACAAGTGATGGACCAAGATATGCACGTCTAGCGTGCACAAGCTAGAAAGTTAAATCTGGAACTGCTGTAATAGTTGTTAGAGATGGAAATTGATATGGCTAAGATAAAGATATCATAGTTTCTGTCGCTTAAGGCTGGTTTCCATATGATCGCAGACGATCGAGACGATCACGGATCGCAGAACTTTCTGCGATCTGCGATCCGCGATCGTCTGCGATCATATGGAAACCAGCCTTAAACGTAGTTTTGTGCTCTGTAGGACCCAGTTTTGTTCTCCGGAACAATACGCCTCAACTTGGATCCGTTTAACAATCATCCTGACAAGGAACTATGGAAGATCCTTGAATTAACTCACTTGAACGACTTTGCATCAAGTCTGGAACAAAGACTTTTGCACCCAGTGAGTGAAGGTGGCCAAAACTTGAGGTAAAGTGACGTTTCGCAGCACGTTACACTATTCTCACTGCGGGCCATCATATACAAACGCCCATTATCCCCTTGCGATTTAAGTTCACAAATCTCCGTGCATCTATTGACCCATAGGAGAGTCTTTGCATAATTTATTACCCTTTTGGTATAAATAGGCTAGGTTTTTTTTTTCCCGTTTATTCCTCACTTTGGTTTTAAACGGACGCTAGACGTTCGTCCCTCCCACCTCCCCGCAGCGATGGCCAGCGTGTTACCTTGGCTCCCACTCCTTCTCGCCTCCGGGCACGGCTGTTCACATAACTTATCTCTGCCTGGGGCGTTTGGGAGTGAGGGCTCCCGTTGAGAGTCTATTACGGTTTAAACTATTGCCATATCATTGTTTTTATTATGACTAAAATCTTTCGGTACACAAACCTCAACAATAACAGTAATTGCGGAACTGAGACAATCCATTTTCGGTTCCTTGAATGACCTCAAACTTTCGACGTTTATGACAGCAATGATACAAGGGTAGTTCACACGGGGCCGAATCCAAATGCATCCAATCCTTTGTAAACATTAGGC